>VZUA01061050.1:0-14191 GCA_013401035.1 Horornis vulcanius | reverse complement strand
AAAAAAAAAAAAAAAAAAATCTTTCTCAAAACATCCATGATCTGTGGTTCACTGGGAAAAAAATTACACTTACTTACTGGGGTTTTTTTAGATAACCTCTTGACACCTGCTTCTGGCCACTCCTGGCAGCAGGACACTGAGCTGGAATGATCTGCTGGATCTGCTCTGGCTGTTCTTACCCTTTTAACTCCTGTCAGCTCTGTAACTGATCCTTCATTTATGTGAGCAGTGGCTGCTCTGGCAATTTCCTCTGCAGTTTCCCTGCCTTCCCATGGGATTTTGTGACAGGTGGGATTGGTCTCAGCCCCCAGTGGCACAAGATCTTTGGGATGGAGCTGTATTGGTGAGGTTTGCATGGAGCAGAGTGTGCCTGGATAAGCAGATATACCAAGAATGGAGGAGAATCCAGAGCAAAACCATCGTGGTGAAGTCACTGAAACTGCAGGACAAACAAACCTTCTCCTACAGCATTTTTTCTGTGTTCCAGAATTAAAGCATTACTTTATTCTGGCCAGGATGTGCAATAGAAGTAATTTCATCCACGCATTGCCCAGATGGTTCTTTATTAGATTTTTCACATATTTATCCTTACAAAACCCAAAGCAATTCTTTGGTTCAATGTTCATTGGTCCCAAATGACACAATTCTTAGTTAGCTAAAAAATTTTCGAAGTTGTATCATTTCCAACAGTGATGCTCAGCATTACCCAGGGAGGAGGTGGAGGAAAACAACCCCAGGCTCAA
Source organism: Horornis vulcanius (assembly GCA_013401035.1). Taxonomy (NCBI): domain Eukaryota; kingdom Metazoa; phylum Chordata; class Aves; order Passeriformes; family Scotocercidae; genus Horornis; species Horornis vulcanius. The sequence goes on along the minus strand of VZUA01061050.1, from coordinate 13,448 downwards.
TTTCCATGCTGGTGATGTGCAAGACAAGGAGTCTTACAAGAGGAAGGGAACCTAAATCTGCTTCCATCTCCAAAGACATTGTGAATCCACAACCCAAAGGAATAACCAGGACAAGGTGGGAATACCCTGAGATACTGCTGGAAATTACACAACTACAATTTTAAGCTGACTTTAGTCGGGGGTTTTTGTTTGTCTTTGCCCAGGGGGAAAGAAGCTNACCAATGAACATTGAACCAATTAATTTCTCTGGATTTTGACTATATAGTTTGTGAAAAATCTAGTAAAGGTCATGTGTGATGAAATGATTTTCTCTTCACAACCAGGGCAGTGTGTGGATGAAATGGGTCCGGTTGCACATCCTGGCCAGAACAGAGGAATGCCTTAATTTGCCATCACTAAAAACGTTGTTGGAGAGATTTTGTTTTTTCCCACAGTTTCGGTAAAACATTCCTCTTATCCCTGAACAACTCACAGCGTGCCACTGTTTCCCCTTCATCCCTTCCAGGGCAAGCCAAACCCCTTGGAAAGCCACTTTGGAAGGCTCTGAGCACGGGGCTGGCAGGTGCTGGGGCTCCTCCTCCCTGGGAGCAGCCATGGGCAGCGAGGCACAAAGGATGAGCTGATTTTCCCTGATTCTCACAGCGCCGAGGCCCTGAGGGGGTGTTAATCCACACCTGGGAAATGTCAGATCCACTCAGCAAAGCCCTAATGGATTGTTTGACTTTCAGCAGAGTGGGAAATGCGTGGTTGAGCCGGGGAAGGAACTTGTGCCAGCTGGGACAGGCAGGGTTTGGTGGTGACAGAGGGACACGTTCAGACGCTTGGTATTTGGGATGCTCTGCCTCGCCTCTCCAGGGAGCCAAAGTCTGGCAGCCACTGGCAACAGGATGTCTGAAACGCCTTCTCCTTGCTCCTTGGATGTCCTTGTAGCTGCAAAAAAGTTCTACCCCCCTTCTGAGCAGGCAATTCCCTCAGTCTCCCTTTGAATCTTTCTCCACAACTCAAAGCTGAATCACATTCCGTGCACAGATATTTACACACGCTCACTTAGATGTGCAAACAGAGAGCAGTAAATATCCTTAAAAAACTCCCAACAAAACAAGCTGTTTGCAAATGAGTCTAAATTCATGTTGAATTTAATGAGTAATTTAGAACGAAGAGATGAAAGGGGAATTCCAGGAAAATAAAAAAAAAAAAACCAAACCAAACCTTGTGCTTGGAAAATTTCACGAAGAATGTTTCAGGTGTTTCAAAGTAGGATTTTAATTCAAAGAGCTGACCCAATTTTTGAAGAAGAAAAGGACCAAAACTGAAAACATGAATATGGAGGAAAATTATTTTTCCATGTTGACTGAAATGTTTTGCTTTTAAACCCCAAAATTCAAACAAAACTTACTGGTTTCAGGTCAGCAAGTCACAAACATGACTTCTTCAGATTTTGTAGGTTTATTTCCCTTTTAAATAATTATTCTGGGTCAAAAGCAAACAACTTGGCCTTCTCACTTGTGGATACTTTTTCAGCTTTGATGTAAAGTGAATCAATTTCTGGCCAATTCCAAAGCCAAAAGACGAGGTGCTTTCCTTGTTTGTCTTAAATTTTTCTTATTTCCAGTACTGGGAGCACTCCACATCCGGTGGTAGAGAATCCTTCCCAACCCTCCTGGGATGAGTCTTGGATCACTCTGCTGGACCACACATGTCCATGGATGGGATATTTCAATATGAGCATGGTCTGGCTGTCCCACATAATTGAGGGGGATGCCCAGGAGTGTCACTGGATCCTGGGAAAGCTGTTGTGTTGCCTTCTGGATTTTGGAGGAAAACCAGAGGATAACAAATAGGCCAGTCTGGAAGTTGGGCACCAAGTGGAGCTCAATTTGGGAGAATTTAAGTTGAATTCGGGTTCATTTTGGTTGAGGTTGTAGCTGGCTCTCGCTGGCAAACAGCCCCACCACAAATTCCATTATTTTTCATGTCCTGACCTACTCATGTGATTCTCTCTGAGCCCAGGGATGTGAGCTCTCCATGCAGTGGCACAAATAAAAAGTCTCATCCTCCAGAAAAAGATGAAGAGTTGGACTTTGCTGATCCTTGGGGGTCCCATCTTGCTCAGGATATTCTGGGATTCTCTTCTAGATCATCCCAGCATCTTGGTCTTGAGCTTTTGAGCCTCTCACTTTGTAGCAGTGAGTCTGAATAAGCAAAGAGGAATTTCTCTTGGAAGTTGAGAGCCGGAATGGAACACTTCCCCCTCCATCTGCAGCCAGCCCAGACTCCCTCCCCAGCCTCTCTGCTGATGCAAACTGGCCATCCTTAGCAAAGATGTCATTTACTGGTGCTTGAAGGATTAAAAGCTTACAGAGCTGCCTGAATAGGGGAATTTGAAAGGAGAACTTTTTTGTTAATGAGAATGTTTTTTTGCAATTATGATGCTTTTGGTTATGTGACATTTTAAATCACAATAGCATTGTTTAAAGGACTTAGGGAGCAGTCAGCAAAGCAAGTTCAGCAGAGCAGGAATATCTGTCAAATTCCTTGCTTGGAGAAATGTCCACCACAAATCCTTTCTGACTCACTGGTGTTTCAAACCCCTGGCAAGGAAAATGATGTCAGGGAGTTCACTCCAGACATTATCCTTTTCCACACCCCAGGCAGGCACATTTGTCTCCCTGGTGACTTTTCCCTGGCAGGTGATGGGTGTGCACCTTCTCTTACTGGATCCCCTGATGTGCAGCAGATCCTCCAGCTCAGACACCCCATGCAGGGCAAGTGACCCAAATCTGAAGGTAAAAACCAGGGGAAAAAAAAAAAAAAAAAAAAAAAAAAGAGCCTTGTGAAACCCTCCCCTTCTCTATTCTGGTGTCTCATCACAGAGCAAAAACAAAACAAAACAAAACAAAAAACAAACAAAACCCAAAAAACTATGGCATTGTTTTTCATTTCTCTTCTGCAGTAATGTCAGTGGTGCTTCTCTGAATTAAGGTCCCTTAGGGCTGCTGAGAATTTGTCTCTTGCCTATTGAATTCTTCTGACTTCTCATTTCTGAGCTCCTCTTATTAGTTGCTGAAAATTTCTGGCGAGCTGGAACTGGCTTCGACAGCATCTGTCAACAGTTCTTGTTTAATTACAGAGAAGGGGGAGAGGGGAGGTCCTGAGAGATTTTGGGGGACACAGGCTCACCAAAATCAGCATGACAGGAAAAAATAAAGAGAAACAGGACTTAGTGAGCTTGGCACAAAGTTAGGCAGCAGTTACCCTGGCAGGGAGGGTGCCTAAGTGTTGCTGAAGAGCTGTGAAACTGCCAGCATGCATTTCTGGGATCCAGGGGGATAGGAAACATCTCCTTGCAGCCTGGGATTGGAGAGAAAGGGGGATTTAGAGAGCTGATCCTTGGAGAGCTGAGACTTCTCAAAAAAAAAGTTGCAGAGCAAAAACAAAACTAACTTCATGTGGGATAAAGTCACTGCCGTGATCCCTCCTGAATCTGAGACCTCATCAGGAAGAAACCTGAGTGTGTTTAAATGGATCCTGGGTCTGGGATATTGGGGAGTGGTATCTCCAAGCAGACTTCACACTCCTGGAACACACCAGGATCTCCCCTGATTTTTAAGCTGTTCCTTCCCCTCAGCAGGATCAACACTCTGTGCCTGTCACCCCCTCCAGCCTTCCTCCATCCCCAAATGTCATCCCAGCACATTCTGGGCTGTCTCCTGGGCTGCTCATGGTGACCCAGAGCTCTCCAGAGTCCTGCAGGTGGCCTGGGAGCTCCTCCATGGTGTCTTGGGTTGCAATATGTAACCAAAAATGTTTATTCTGTTTTCTATCTGTTGAAACCAGTTGTGGAGATGTTTTTTTTATCTCTTGTGTAACCCATCCCTCATAACTCCAGGGGGAGGGGCAGGTGTCCTCTGTTCATGGGCAGTGTCCTTATCCCTTCCAGGACCCATCCTCCCTGCAGGGGAATCTGCTGCTCAGGGGCCATCCAGGCTCACTGCAGGGCTGGGACAATTCCATCATCCCATGGGCAGAGGCTGCAGGCAGGGGGAGGAGCCCAGCATTCCTGCCTGGATCCAAGCTGGGATTTGGAACAGCAGCACAGCCTGTGTGCACTGCATTCCCAGAGGAAAACCAGACCCATCCCACCAGCACTGGAGCTTCTACAGGATCATCTCTGCCCCAACAGAACCACATCTGTCACTGCAGGAGGATTTACTTGGGCTGGTCCCAACACCCTGACCAACAGGGTGACAGGTTGCATTTCTGACTCTGTCAGGGTTTCCAGGATTTTTGTTTGTTTCCTTCCTTGTTTTGTTTTGGGTTTTGTTTTGTTTTGTTTTGTTTGGTACTACTACATTTCTATTTTTAATATTCCTAGTAAAGAACTGTTGTTCCTATTCCCATATCTTTAGCTGAAAGGCCCTAATTGCAAAATTATAATAATATGGAGGGAGGAGGTTTACATTCTCCATTCCAAGGGGAGCTCCAGCTTTCCCTGGTGGACACCTGTCTTTCCAAACCAAGACACATGGTCACAGTTTAGCTGAACACCCTTTCCATCCCTGCTGCCTTCCCTGATCCCTGAGCATCTCCCTTGGAACGAGTGAGAATGTCCCACTTGGTTTTCCCACATCCCTGCAAGGGGGAAATCCACCCTGGCTGGGGTGAAACTGGAGGAAAAGATCTTCCCTGGGGAAATCCTGGCAGCTCAGAGAGCCTCAACCCCCAGACCCAGAGCAGAGAATTCCCACGGCACACCAGGGCACCTCCTGCCTCCTTTCCTTCAGACCCTCCAGGAACACGCAGCCAGGCACAAAAGTGATTTTTCTCTGTGGTGTCATTGTTCCCCAGATCCCTCTGCTGTCCCCTTGACCATGTGGAGTGTTCCCAGCATAGAAATTTTAGGAAATGAGGCATCTCTGGAAAATGTGGAAGCTTGGGCTGCCTTGTCTCTCCAGCCCAGGAGCTCTCTTGGCCTCACACCTCCCTCTGTGCTTGCACAGCACCTTTTACAGGCTCTGTGTTTGGCAGGGAGTGCTCCCACACTGCTAAAAAATTAATAATAACAATAACAATAATATGGGGCTGAGCACATCACCCCACCAGAGCGCTGACTGCAGAGCCAGCCACACAGCCAAGAATGAAGATTAAAAGTGGGGAAGAAATCTGGCAGAGAATTACTTAATTTAGTACATTTGAAGCTCAATAATTATTTCTTTTAAAATAGAATTTGCTGAAGCAACTTCTAGCTTTTAATTCTTTTATTTTCCTTTTTTTTTTCTTTAATCACTGCATAATAAAGTAATTAGTAATTTGTGTCACTTCTGTAGGTTTTTTTTTTTTCCCTTAGTGTAATCACAAGGGGTGACACATTTTCACAGCACACTTTAAAAAAAGTATAATGGAGAGAGGCAAAAATCAGAGCTGGTGTTTGAACCCTATCAAAGTCAGTAATGCACATCGTGCCTGCTCAAAATGATGATTACATCACTTGTTAATTAGAGAAACCCAGGGTGGAAGGGGCAGGGCAAACACCCTGGGACAGATTCTGGATTTAAGTGAGCCCAAGGAATCTACAGGATTCCAAGCAGTAGGACAAGAGGCAGGAGCTGAGGCACAGGAATTTCCACCTGAATATGAGGCTCAGAAGGATCCTGTGAATGTCTCAGAGGGATTTTGTAGGAATTCAGGAAGATCTCTTGTCTGTCCAAGGAAATTGTGGCTGTCCCATTCCTGGAAGTGTTCCTGCAGTGTCTGGAGCAAGGTAGAGACATCTGGGTTTATCCCTTATCCCAAAAACTGGATGTGAGAAAGACTCCTGAGCTCTTAGGAACCAAAATATTGCTGGGCCCCCTCTCTCTGAGCCTAACCCAGGCTGGACCAGCACTGCCAGACTGGGACAGAAAATAACATTGAATTAATTTGGCTCTATTTCTCCAAAAAAATCCCCATCACACACACCTTTAGCTGTGGTCTCCACAGCTTTTGGACTGCTTTTGTCTAGTTTGGATCTCCCTGAGCCCTCTTAGCCCTGCCAGGGAGGGAAAACCACGCACTTGGGAACTGAGAACCTCTGCTAAAAGGAGGGGCCCTTCCTCCCAACCCGTTATTCTCAGTTTCTCCCCTCAATGGTCAATGTCCTCCCTTCCCTCTCATGATTTCATTAGATTGGGCAATGATCCCAATAAGCAGAAAAACCCTGAGAGACAGGTTTGGCCCCTCAGCAACCCAAATTTCCTAAAAATACCGGAGTCAGGAGATCACGGAGGAGCAGCACGCTGCTGCATACATATTAATGCTGCCTTTAATCCCCCTCCACGAATTTTAGGAGCTAAGTGGGAACTTGGATATCCTCAGGCTGAAGGGTTGCTCACTTCTGTCCCTGCCTGCTGACACTCTGTGCTCCTGCTGCCACCTCCAGTTTCTCTCTGCTGCCAGACATCTTCAGGTCACCTTCTTGTCCCTTCCTTGGCCTAACATCACACAGGAGCCATCACATTTCCCTTTGATCAGAATCTCACCAGTCAGAGACATCATTTACAAGCACAAGTTAAGCCCTATCCACTTTTTTTCAGGAAAAAGAAAAAAAAAAGGGAAAATAACTCCATTATGAAGCCTCTTTTCCCCAACTTTCTGCAGGTCTGGTGTCTACAGAGGCTGGTTCTGAAGTCCTTGGGTTCAATAAAATCTCTTTCTTCAGTATTTGTGCCATGTCTAGTTCAGACCCATATAAATTAGTGAAAAACAAACAAAGCCCAGTTCTTTGGGTTGGTGGAGAAGCTGCTGCCTGAGGTGGCTGCACATATCCATGGCCAAGCCTGAAGTCATGCCTGGGAATTGCATCAGAGCATGAAAACTAAAACTAAAACTATAAAACTAAAACTAAAACTCTTTCAGGAGCTTCCTAACACCAAAACACTGCAAGGGCTTCTGTTCCTATCCCCAGGAACATTCCTGCACTGGTGATTTCCATGTGGAAGGGAAGGTTACATATCACAGTCAGGCTGTGTCTGGTGGACAGAGATTCAAGTCTGGATCTACTCCCAGTTTTCCTGGCTGGAATTAATTGAGTTTATTTCCTGTCAGATCTCAGCATGTGCAGCTCTAGTTCATGGCCAAGGAAAAGATGGGTACTCCTGGATTCTGATTAATCTGGCCTGTCCTGAGAGCAGCTCTCCCTCACAGAGGTGATTTTTCAGGAATATACAGGGTGCACAGTGCAGAAGTAGCTGCAGGCACCAGGCTTTAATGAAATGTGTGAATCTTCCTTTTCCTTGGTTTCCCTGGACAAGTCACTATGTCTGTGTTTCCCAGCAGAGAAGTGAAGCATTTTTCTTTTTCCACCTCCTCAGAAGAGAGAAGGATGTGGCACAGAGGCAGGCCGGATGTCTGACCCTCTGATCCTGCAAACCAAATATGAAATCGAATTTATTTTTATTCCCAGTGACCTTCATACACAGACACAGGGATCTGGCCTTGCTCCAGAGCTGATGGCCTCCATCTCTGCAGGCTCTTTGCACCTTGCAGTGGTGCAGTGGGAGGACTGGTGGGTGGCTGCATTCCCCAAAAACACCTTGATCTCCCTTTCCCTGGAGGATCTGCCTGGTGGGTTCAGGAGAGCTGTGGCCTCTCTCTGTCCCCAGCACCCTCCTGACCACACCTTGGGCATAGGTGACAACCACATGTCCTTGGCCTTAATGTTGTGGAGAGCAAAGGAATTTTCTGACCATCCTTTCTGCCAGAGTTGAGCACTTCAGGGGCTGCTTTTTGGCTTGAGGTGGGTGCTGCCATTCCTATTCAAAGCACTTAATAATCCAGCATAGGAATGCTTATTTTGAGTGTCAAAGGTTATTTCAGCCTTGTGGAAAAAGGTATCAAAGGGAGAGAGGGCTGGAGGGGGCCTGGGGGAGCAGTGCTACATTGAAACGAGAAACTACAGAAAGATGATGGAATCACATTTTTTTCCTGTCAGAATTTCTGTCCCAAGCCATGAACTGCCATCACCAGAAAGTCCCTGATCCTCAGAGGAGCTTGGGTGGATCGGCACAGAGGCAGGTGAGTCTGTGGGCTGCAATTTCAAGTTTTTTTTCTGAGGTTAAACACCATTAGCTCTAGCTGGAAGGAAATGCCACAGCCAAACCCTTTTTGTGTTGTCCTTAGAGTGTTTACTGAGGACATTTGTTTCTTTGTGAGCTACCTCAGAGCCCTTTGCATTGCAATGCCCTGGATTTCTTTTCTCACTGAGTTAAATCAACCTTCCAACAACTCCTCTGTCCCCTGGAAGGAGCTGTGTGAGAGGCAAAAGCAGAAATCATCCGTCCCCACCCCCGGGCAATCCTTCAGTGGCTGGAGGTGTCACCAGTGACTGGATGTGGCACTCAGTGCCGTGGTTTCATTGGTGTTAGGTCAAAAGTTGGACTTGATGACCCTGGAGGACTTTTCCAGCCTTAATGATTGAGGACAAACGCAAGGCAGTTCTGAATCCAGGTGTGTGCAGCCCTGGGCTTGCCTGAAGGCCAAGGCTCCGCAGGGAGGGCAGGGATGGTCGGGCAGGATCAGGGCTGGCTGTGCCACATCCAAACCGAGCAGCAGAAATCCTGACAGAGCTCCTGCTCCAGCCTTAGCTGGGAACTGGGAGCCACCAGCAACGAGGACTGAAGGGGAGATGCAGGCAGGCAGCATCCAACATCTGGGATCCCTTCCTAAAACCTCTGTGTGAATTTCAGTCCTCAAAGGCAGACCAGACACGGGTAATTCCCTTTGGGAAGCTGCCGGGGGGGCTGGGGGAGGTTTTGTGCAGCTAACGAAGGAATCTGATGAATGTTTCCATGCTGTGTGAACTTCGTGGCAGGAACCTGAACCATTTCAAAAGGAATATTTACTTTCTTCCTACAAGCTCCAGCGCCCGACAGTTGCCATGGGAACTCAGCCCACTCACCAGCCTGTCACGTGAACGGGTTTGTTTTGTTAGGAGTAGTAATATTCACATTATTTTTGGTGTGAGGGGCTGATCATTGCCACCACTTATGTTCCAGTAACTCTTTACTGTAATGTCTTTGATAGGATTGTGCCCAGTGTGCTGTCCTGGTAAAGAACTGGTGGCAAAGGTGCCAGAGGGGCTCAGAGGAACCTTCCCTTCATTAGGAGATGATCCATTTGCCTGTTGCTGCTGAGTCCCTGTGCTGAGAGTGAGCCATGAATCTCAGATTGTCATCACAGCAAATCAGAGCCACAGATAAGGGAAAAACCAGAGTGGTGGGGAGGTGAGAGTGGGAGTGAGCACTGGAACAGCCACAGAGCTAATGGGGAGAGTCAGGGGAGTGAGGAGGAGAAGATTAATACTGGAGGGAAGGAGCCTGCCCTCAAGTGCAGTTTGTCAGGCCCTTTGTAGATCTGGCCATGCAATTTGCAGATCTGCTGGCTGGCTGTAATAAATGGAGCACGTAGCACATCATATCTGCAGGAGCAGATCCCTTGGCAAGTGACAGCCACAAAGCCCCCTTGTTAGCAGGGGAGGACTGGAATAAAAAAGCAAGTTAAGGCAGGGGGTGATAAAAACAGGGTCAGAGCAGCAGGGGAAGGTTTGTGCCATGCTGGAGTGGGTGGCTCCTGCAGAGACAGAGAACAGGGGGTGATGTACAAGAGCAAGGAGGGACAGGACAAGGGGGATTGGCTTTAAACTGACAGAAAGGAGGGTTAGATTGGATTTTAAGAAGAAATTCTTCCCTGTGAGGGTGGTGAGGCCCTGGCACAGGGTGCCCAGAGAAGCTGTGGCTGCCCCTGCATCCCTGGAAGTGTCCAAGGCCAGCTTGGATGGGGCTTGGAGCAACCTGGGATAGTGGAAGGTGTCCCTGCCCATGGCAGGGAGTTGGAACTAAATGATCTTTAAGGTCCTTTCCAACACAAACCATTCTATGATTCCATGACTCAATTATCTCAGCATTCTCCATCTCTCTAACTATGCTGATTTGCTGTCAGGGAGGTCACTTCTGTGCATAAATATATGGATGGAGTTGACACTTACAGGAAAATTAGAGAATGAGCAGCATTCAGGATGAATTCAGCTTACATTGAAGTGCACACTATTCCACTTTGGCAAGTCGTGTCACTTCCAAAACATCCAGAGATCTTGAACAAAACATCAGGGAGAAAGGTTCAGGGATGAGAATTCTGAAATTTGTGGGCCTTCTGCATTTTTAGCCATCAGGATCTGACGTGCCTGGCTCCTAATCCATCCTGGCCTCCCAGGTGCCTTTGGAATACTTCCATTTTCACCAAGGAGAATTGTGAGGGTCTTGTCTGTGTGTGGATGTGAGTAAGTGGTATCAGCATAAATGGGATGAGATGGAGGGAGAGCAGCAGTGAGTTGGCACAGGTGCCTTCCCCATCTTAGACAGTGGGAGAATTATAATTTTACTCCAAAACCCCAAAGCTTTGGTAAGAGCACAGCAGAGAAAAGCTCTACTCAGTCCTTGCCAGTGATTCCTGAGCTCAGGCACAACAGCAGCTTGTGTTGGGACATGGGATGTGTTTTCAGGCTTCATCAAACCAGTGATGAGCCTCTTAGCCTGCAACAAGTGCTCCTGTTGTTTGCAAACCGTGCTGGTACCATCAGCAACATCGCCATGAAAATAACACCACTCATGGAATGTGTCCTCCTGCTTTGCCAGAGTTTTCCCAAGGACAAACCCAAAATCTCTTTAAAAGTTTGTCAGGGCACTGAGCCCTGAAAAGGCCACAGGTAGATCCCAACTGTGCTCTGCTGTTGTAGGGAGATAGGACAGCCTGTGGGAGTGAGTTATTGACTCAAAAATTCTGGTACCATCAGGTTTATGGGATGCACGGGCTGGTGATTTGCTTCCTTTGGATATTTCCCTGCATTTGTCAGCCATCACAGCATCCTGTTTGCTGTTCCCGTGCTTGGTAGAGTTCCCAGTGCTGTCAGCTTTCCCAGCTGGGATGGAAGCAGTGCTGTGCACATTCTGCCATCCAGAACGACGTGGGGCTCCAGAAGAGCCTCCCTTCCAGAAAAACCAGCTGGACCTCTGCACTCTCCAGAGGAACCAGCTGTGAATCCAGGGCTACCAGCTGCACTGAGAGACTGTGAAGGAGTTTTTGCCAGTAGATGTTTACAAGGAGAGCAGAGGGGGTCAAAAATTTGACCATCAGCAGCTCAAATCCTATTCTGGATCGTGAATCCTGCCATGAGATCATTCAGTTACTCCTCGTATTAAACTCACATTGGAGCTTCTCAGGGCTTTGCCATAGTTACTGATCAATAGCAGCACTAACAAACATCTCCTCTGTCTGACTGTGGAATAGACTGGTTTTGTTTTCCTTTTTTTAACCCACAAACCAGATTATTATTTTTTTTTTCTGTAACAAGAGAGCTTTTATACATAATTATACCCACCATTCAATTTGTGTCAAGCAATATTCCTGGGTATAAATCTCCCTGTAATTGTTCCTGCAAAATAAAAAAAGAAACCTCAGCAGGGTCAGTGTGGTGGGGAGCTGTAAAATTCAAAATGCTTTGGTTTCCTGGAGGAGCCACTTGCCAAGTTTAATGCTGTTGTATTGCTGTTTTCTTTCTAACAGTCTTGTCTTTGGTGCAGATTATTCCTTTAGTAGGATTTATCCATAGGGAAATGCAGGGACCTGGATTTAGCAGAGAACTTTTGCAGTGCATTATTGAGCAGGAATGTTTTTAACCAGATTCCCAAAGCCAGAGGTCGTGTGAGCAGCCTCAGTGGGAGGATGGAGCTCATCTCGTGTGGACACCACCATGAGAACCCATCATCCAACCCTTCCCTCCCAAGGGGAAAAGCTCCTTCAAGGGAATCAATAATCTGAGTTATTCCAGAGGTGACCATGCCTGAAGCACCTGATTCTTTTTTTTTTTGTTTTTCTGAAAAGTAATCCAGGATTATGAGTAAAGGTCTACTCTGCATCACAGAACAGCAGGTGGAGTAGCTCTTCCAAGAGCTGAAGGGATCATTAATAAGCATCTCACTTACTAATAACTATCTCACTTACTAATAACTGTCTCACTAATAACTATCTCACCAATAACTATCTCACTTGATCACAGTTTCATCCAGTTTGACCTTGATCATCCCTGCTGCAAATCACAACATGTCATTAAGGTGCTGGCTGCAGTCACACTGGATAAACTTCAGCGTGGTGTGATCGTGTTCTTGGATAGAAGTTGTTTGAAAATGTTTTTAGGAGGTAATTTTTAAATTAAAAAAAAAAAAAAGAAAGAAAAAAAAGGATTTTTATAGAATGAGTGCTGCCTGCATGGCTCTTTCGAGTTTTCCTGTAGCCAAGTGAGGTGGACAATTATTGGCACATACCAACACATGGAATGATGAACGGCTGGAATTGTTACCCATGGACATGGCCCTGAAGAAGCTGTAACTCTTAAATGGGCTGAAAGAGAAATAATTATCATTCAGCAAGTCTGACTGGAGCCTTCCTTAGGGCAAGGGTGGAGGAGGTTATAGAAACTCACTCAATTAATCAATTGGTCCACGTTATAATTAAACCCAAAGCAGAAAAACAATTATCTGGGTAAGTGCTGGTTAGAGGACGTTTCTTTTAATGACTTTTCTCCATTCCAGTTTTAGTTGTGATGCACTGGATGAGATGAGGTGGATATGAGGCTTTTCTGTGTAATTCTAAGCTAAAGAGAGCTGGATTACCTCTCCTTAATGGTGAGAATTCCTGAGATGCGTGTGCAACGTGCTCTGTTCTCACATCCACAGAGTTTTCATCACCATTAAAACAAAGTGCTCTGAGCGTGGAACAGTGGAGCATTAAAAAGCCATTAATCATGGCTTTGTACTCCTTGCTGCTGGATGTTAATTTTAATTTGCAGTCACTTATTCAGTTCCCCTCCAGCGGAGGGCTGGCTCTGCTCCTAAAGGCCAGGACAATGAGGGTAGGGGGACAAAGTCACCTCAGGCAGGGACAGGGGGTGTGGAGGGGCTCCCTGGGGATCCCATTCTTCTGGTCCCTCCTTTCCCTGTGTTTACATCGGGCATTTGATTGTCCAGATGGACGAGCCTTCAAACTCCACTGGAGGAGAGAATGACATTTCCCAGCTGCTCTTTAAAAAAATAAATAAATAAATAAGGAAGGAAGAGGAAAATTGCTGATTAATCATGTCTGGCCCACGGGGTAACAATTATCATGTTAATTGGGGGAGAGTCAATAGTGAGGAAATCAGGACAAGATTACCTGGTCTCCTGCCAGCCAGCTTCCACTTTCCAGGAGATGACTCCTGCCAGTTTTGGGGACACAGGCACTGCCACCTAGGCAGGGAGGGTCAGCTCTGGAGCCACCCCATCCGAGCTGCAGGTGAGGGAACAGAGAGCTTTGGTGGGTTGTGATTTCTGTTGGGGTCCTCACTGTCCTTCCTGGGCTGCTGGGAAAGCTGGGAGGGACAA
>VZUA01061044.1:22175-35271 GCA_013401035.1 Horornis vulcanius | reverse complement strand
TAGCCAGAACAATTAAAGAGAAGTGAACCTTGTTTCAGTTCTACCTCAGTCCCTTTCAGAAGCTCCCCTGAGATTCTGGCAGAGTACCTCAGATGGCCAGGGTGGCCACATCTTTCTGAGCTATTAATTCAGCCCTGCAGCCAGAAAAAGAACTTCTGATGCCTGCTGTTATGTACTGCTTTGTCATCTGGTGTGCTACTGCTGGTTTTGTTAGTGACAAAGAAAAAGCCATATGGGAGTCTATGGAGGCTAGGGAAGAGCTACCAAGCCTTGGAAGCTCAGGTACATTTATTCTCCCATCTCTAGTAAGAGATCCCAAGCACAGTCCTATGGGTGAACATGGCTAGGATTCCAAGGTCTTTTACTGCAGAGATGGAAGCACCCTGAGGAAATGAAGTGCGCTCCCCCAAACAACAGTGACTGTCTTAGTGCTGGCCCTGAGTTCTGAAGAGTCACTGGGTGAAGGTGACAGGTAGCATAACACAGGGAAATAGCAGCTCTTCTGCTTGAAAATCCTCACATCATGTCTACCCTTGAGAAAAGGGAGCATGCTATGTGTAAGTAGCAGAGTTTGGCTGGGCTCTACGCACTGCCTGTCTGAAGGAACTGCACCCTTTGGCTTTAGGAACATCTCTTGTCATTCCCAGGATTACCAAATTTTGTAATAAAACCCACAAACCCCCATAACAACAACATGTGAAGGGCTTTAAATAAAATAATCATTAGCATTTCAGTTCCAAAGAAAAAGGGATTATATGACCTTACTACGAGGGACAGTGCCAACTTCACAAAGGAAAAACAGAGTAGGAACATTATGGTTTGCAATACTTGAGGAAAAGTCATCCTACTGATATCCCATTGGCAAAGCATTCCAGTGTGAGTTGAAGCAGGGAGGAGGTGTGGGGGGGGTCAGATTTGCTTTGAATTAGTTTGTTTATTTGGTTCTATTCTAGGCAGATGAGCACTGGGATTTGTGGACTGAGTTGAGTAACACCATTCTAGCCTGGGCTACAGAAATCAGTGGCAAAAGGTATCTTTCCATCTCAATTTGTCATGCTGAGCAGCTGGCTTGTGGTCGGGGAATACAAAACGGGTTTTTCCCTCCAAACCTTCCAAGTCAGTCCATGCTGGGCAGACAAGGACTGGCTTGCTTGAAGTGTCTTAGGAAATATACCTGAGCTCACCACAGCAGTACAGATGTGACCAGAAGCCATCAGCAATCCCTATCCATTTGATGGATCCTAATAAACACAGGGCTGGAGCTGGGCCAGTTCCCAGGATCTGCACTGCCACAGGTTCTCTCATTGGTGTGGCTGTCCTAGGAGAAGGAGTGGGGATGGGAAACAGATGGGGTAGCTCCATATCAGCAGAGTGTGGAGCTTGTGTGACCACACTCCATGCCTCCACCTGCTTCAGAAGCAGCAAAGAAGAGGCAGAGGAGTTTGACGCCTCAAGCACTATGGTCCAGTCACTTCAAGTCCCAGGGCCTCATATTTATTCAGTCTTACAGCCTCCCTCAACATGGTATTACTCACTTCCACTCCTTCAGCCAGGCACATGGCCAGCACAGATCTCTGCAAAGAGGCAGTGGTCTCTTCCTTTACAGACAGCTGCCTGCCAAGCAGCTGGTTTCCCTGCTCTTCATCCATCAGAGCTGCTGACAACTTTCTCTGTGTCAGGCACAGTCTGTAGGGCAAAATCAGCCTGCAGACTCCTAGGACACCTCTCCTTCTGGGCTGTCCAGTAGCACCCACCTCTGGAGCTCTCAGCAGCAGTGGTCCAGGACAGAACATGGGGCAAGGAGGGAAGGCAGAGGGAGCAGTGTTCTCCTTCCAGGAGCATGGATGTGTGTGCTCCTGCTGAGTTCCACCAGCTGAAAGATCACCTCAGTCACCTTCATATGGAAATACCTATAGGTATTAGGTGCTTATCAAAATTAAGAGATTTGGGATGGGAGGGACCTGTGCAGACAGACTGACCCACATCTGCAACAGTTCAAAACTATCCAAAAAACACTTTTAGCTGCCCTATTCTGAGGTGCAGATCAATGACCTGCATTCCCTATAAGCCCAAGGACATGTGCTAGAAATCAAGAGAACTAAGGGAGGTCCGGTCCCCTACACTCTAGTGCTACATATCCCTGCAGGACCCAAGTAACACTTGTATTTCATTCAGCAAGGCATCCCATGCACCGCCACAGCACTTTCGTGTGTAAACATTTTATTTTCAATGAAATTTTGTACCACTTGCACTCTGCTCTATATTTACTTTAGTCTTAGCAGGGTAGAAAAGGTACAAAAATATTGTATGCCCTGGATATCATGGCTCTCCTGCCAGTCCCAGATGAACCTACAAGGTGCCTGTTCTCTGAACAGAACAGGTGAGTGATTTCCTGTCACTCCACTGAGGACTGAGCTGGCAGACTCCCAGAAACTGCACAGATGGATAGGAGGATCTCTGTTTTCTGAATCAACCACAGGGTTTTTTTTAAAGCCTGCAATTTCAAGATTAGATATGCAGAGTCACAATAACCAAGTCTAAATCACTGAGACTGAGGTATCCAGAAAACAATACTGTTTTCCTCACCCACTGTATATAGAAAGCATTTTCAAATCTCTGATCATTTCTGATGACCATAGTTCTCTGCGTAAGCAAAAGCCAGAGGGAGTACAGGTGGGCAAACTGTTCTCTTAGTGACTTAACACCAGGCATCCTCCTTGGAGCTGGAGGCAAAGATGGCAAATTCTTCAAAGCACTTCCCTCTCCCCAGCAGCAACACCTCAGTCTTTCCTGGATTTAGCTTCTATCGGCTGCTCTTCATCCAACTGTTGACTTTGGCCAGATTGTTAGTGAGCTGGGAAATGGTGGGGTTTTTTCTATTTGTGTAAAGGAAATGCAGAGCCAAGTACCACAAGAGTATTACTGGTTTTTCATCCAGCCTGCCTCACCCTCTCCCCAGCCAAAGCCTGACAGACCACAGCAGGGTGGATGGCTTGAGGCACTGTGGAGAGAGTGAGTCCTGGGCAGTGTGGTCAGCAGGGAGGGGCACTAACCCCAGACAAGGCAAGGGGTGGAGAGATGAGGATTGGAAATTCACTGTTCCAGCTGGAAACAAATCTTCACCATGCTGAACATCAAGTAGAGATGACAGAGTCTATTGAGACCTAAGGAGCAATTCTCAGAGGGGCAACAACAGCACTGGCCAAAACAAATCCGAAGATAAGCAGCTCTCAGAGATAAAAGTATCTTCCTATGGTCCAGAAAACCCCATCCCAGGGCCCAACAAGCTCCATCTCTCCAAGTACAATAGCTTGCTGCTTGGGATGCAGTTGCTGCCTCCAGGTACCCAGAAAGTGGCCCTTCAGCACTGGTAAATCCACCCCAGCTACTCCAGACCACAGCCCGCATGTGCATCATCTGGATAAGTGGGCTCAGCCAGGACAGGGACTGAGTCATGCTCAGCCCCTGATAACCTGCCAGGGCAACAGGCAGGTTCTCCCATGGATTTTAAATGCTGAACTTGGTGTCTGTCTTGTTCATCTGCCTGTCCCTCTGGCAAGATGCCCTCCCTGCTTGGGGCTACAGGGACCAAAATCAGTGATTCACTTCCCCCTTTGTAATGCTCAGCAGTTGCTGATTTTCCACTAAAGCATCACAGAAGAATGGGCAGCCTTAACACCAGCATCTGTGTCTATGGGGGAAAGAGAAGCAGCCAGCCTTGGAAAGCAGTAAACTGACTGCAAACCAGAAACTTCCCCTTTTTTGGACTCCAAATAGGTTCCTCAGCAGGCAGAAAGGATTCATGGCTCAGTTGGCAGGCCCTGGGGCACAGGAGAGGCATTGCTTAGAGAGCACTCAAGTTTATTATCAATTAGCTCACAAACATGCTGATGAGGAAGACAGCTCTGATAGGACTCTTGGAGGAGGGGGAAAACCACACCATACAAGCCACCTGACTTCAAGCCCACCAACATTATGTCCATAAATTATTACTTTATTACCTCTAGGAGCAGCAGAAATACCACTGAAACCTGCCTGCTGTCCCTCCTGCTGGTGTATTCAGCCCTGGTACCTCCCATTCAAATGAGAAAAACCCTGAAGTCTGAAGGCCATGCTTCCCAGCATTGGTGGAAGGCAAGGGAAGTTCTCTCCTGCACAGGAGAAGCAGCTACCAGCATCCCAGAGGCATAAGACCTTCTTGGAAGAGCCAAGCAGAATCTATGTACCATGAAGGCCACAAGAATGACTGCTCGGTGCCTTGGTGCCAGATTCACAGACACCTACAGCCAGATGTCATGCAAGATGGGACACAAGACACAGGCAACTGGACCAGCACAGGGATATTGAGGTGCAAGTCATCCAAAACTTTCTTCCCCTTCAAGATCTCTAGAGCTGCTGTTGGCAGAGTGTCACTGATGACACCCTTTGCCTTTGTGTGGGAGGGCACAAACTGCATTCACAAAGTGGGGCTGCAGGGCCCGGAACGTGTGTCAGGCTCCCTGCCACACATCCTAGACAGTCACTGGCACATGCCAAGAGCCATGTCAGTCCAGCACCCAGGTGCCAGCCCTGCCCCTTACCACAGCGACTAAGAAGCTTTCACAGAGCCCACATGGTTCTTATTTGGGGCTCCCACCTGTGCCATATTGCAGTGGTAACTCCAGCTGCCTGCTCCACTTGACATATGTGCCAGTGGCTGGCCAAGATTTCTCTGAATCTCTCACTACAAACTGTAGCAACAGATGTGCAAGTCCATGGGACAGCAGTCACCAGCTGTCTGCCTCATGCCACCAAGCTCAGACTCCACCATCATCACCCTGGCATCTTCCTTCTTCTGGCCCCCAAAGCAGTGTCAGTGCTGCAGGGCCATCCTAGCTGGCTCCCAGCCTGCCACGTACTGTGTAAGAACTGAGAGGGAGAGGGCTGTGAACTCTAATTTTATCTGTTCATGAGTTGCCAGACACCACACACATAACTGAACCCCTCTAAGCTCACAGACAACTGACAAGTTCTTTTTAACCAGTCTCTTGGGATTCAATTTGCTCCTTATCCAAAGTGGCTGCTCACATGCCTCCACACAGCTCTCTGCTGACATTATGCCCTTCCCTTGCCACATGTGCCACAAATGCCACCTGCCACTCTGTTGAATGCTCTTCTTTGCTCTCATGTATTAGGCAGTGAGCAACTGACTCCCTGGAAGAAGTCCAACTCTCCAAGCATGGGAACAGCACCTGCCTGGCCCAGCAAGGCTGTAGAAACATATCCTGCACAAAGGCATGGCATCAGGTAGTCACCAGGAGCTGCAGATTGTGCTCACAGTCAGATCCATCAGGATCCATCATACCCTAGTGCTGACCCATAAAATGACCAGAATCATGATTTCCAAATTCTAAATGTGATAAAGAGCTGTCTGCAATCTGCTTGTCTCCAGTGCTGAAGTGCAGGCCAATGCCAAAAATAAAAATGCAGCCTGCAACTGCCCTAAGCTTCAAGTGGAGCCAACAGAGAAACCACTCCAGGCTGCTTGATTATAAATGCCACATTTGGGCCATACCTTGAACACTCCATAGACTAAACCAGAAATTTAGATGGTGAGGGACACCAGGCAAGCTACCACCTCTCTGGCAGAACTGCCCAGGCTGGCCTGTGGTGCTCAGCTGCATACTCCTTTGGGCTGAAACAATGAGAAAGCTGCCTCAGTTGGTTTCCCTGCTGCATGGAGGGGCTGGGGCTAAGCAGCACAATCAACGGGCACAGCACTGCTGCCAAATGCAGGCAGTCTCACACCTTAGTGATTAGAGATACATCTGGAAGCATCCTAACAGCTGCCACCACATGCAGATCTCCATCAAGGTCACCGTCTTACTGCAGACATCACCCCATGGGCACAGCCTTTGCACCATCACAAACCCCAGCATAAGCTGCTGGCACAGTCAGAGAGCTGGGCTGTCAGTCATGCAATGTGACCACCTCACTGAGGTTTCAACCCCCCCGCCAACCACAGTAACACCTCCTCTGCCCTCCTCCTACTCCCCGTGCACCCCAGTACAGCATCCTACCTGGCAGGGAAGGGTTTGTATTTAGGACAGTGGCATACAAGAGAAGAGGACAACATATGAACCTGTGCTTGTACACAGAAGCACACAGATCTTCATCTCAAAGGGTCCTCTGTTTCCACAAGACACAACAGCTGCAAGCTGATGGCCTGGCTGCCATCTAATGAAACCTGCTGCTGAGGCATTAGCCAGAGAAAAGCTCAACCCTTGCTGTGGGGAGGTCACTCATCTCCCCCATAACACAGTGAGAAAACAAGCACAGTTGAGTTTCATTTCCATCTTGTTGACTAGTAACACCCACCCCCTTCACTAGGCTGCCAGCTTCAAAGCCCTGAAAAAACACTTTAGCCTATTCATCCTCGCACCCACATGCACCCCTGGGAGTGGGGGGAGCCTGCCCACTGCTCTACACAGGACACAGGGAGGGCTGGAAAAGCCTCTCTCATCCCAGGCATGTGAGTGGGGTGAAGAGTCGGTGGCTGAACACACACACACACACACACAGCATGAGAGCAACAACGTGAAGAGATGTGTGTAGTGCTCTCTTCAGACAAAGTGAAGGCTTTTCATCTACAGCAGGTGGTCTCCCACTCATCCTGGGAACACTATAGATCTAAGACATATTTTAAGCTAAAATAATGGTTAAACACCCAGCAGGATGTCCTGGCCTTTGGATCTATTACGTCAGTGTTGATAGGTCTTCTCACATTGCTCCATCCCCAGCCACACACAGGATTCCTGCACCTGCAGCACTCAATCCATGAGAGCTGAGTTGGGATGTAACCTTTGCTATCCACTCTTGAAGTCTCATCCCTGCTGAGGATCAGGGAATGAGCATCCTGGTGATTTTTAGTGTGTACTGTTGTGCACTGGCTCCATCCCTCCACTTGCTCATTAGCCAGAAGACTAGTGGCTGTCTGGGAACCAGGAGCACTCCTAGCCATGTAAGCATGATGCCTGATGGCAAAGCCAGTGACTTCAGGAGTACCGTGACCATGAATGTGCTCTACACTTCTCTCACGTGGCCTTCAGTACCCACAACAAGGACTGTAAGGGAGGAAAAGGTTGCACAGTCTCCTCACTGAGAAGGGATGGGGAGTGCTGTGCCTGCTTTGGCAGCACCTGGACTCCAGCTCTGCAACAGCAGAGCTCCAAAGTCACGGAGAAGGCAAAGCTCCAGTGTCATTATCAACCTGTCATTTCATCCCTGGAATAGTTTGGCACGTTGCTTTTTAGAAAGTCATACCTTTGAAAAATTACCATGGCCACTCTGCCAAGGCTACAGGCAACCTAATACACTCTGCCCCATCCTGATAGCCTCAGCCTCCAAGTATGTTCCTCATCCTCCAAGGCCAACAACTGGCTCAGTTTTGCAGATGTGGGTCTGTTAACCATTCCCCTCAGCTCCCTCCCTCACTCAGAATTCTTTCCAATTTGTCAAGATCTTTTCTGGCAATAAAGAATACCTTGACTCAGAGCAGGAGCCCAGGGCGTACAGGAACAAAACCTCATCTGACTTGGGTCTTTTGTCTCCAAAGTCCTA
The DNA here is from genome assembly GCA_013401035.1 of Horornis vulcanius. Taxonomy (NCBI): domain Eukaryota; kingdom Metazoa; phylum Chordata; class Aves; order Passeriformes; family Scotocercidae; genus Horornis; species Horornis vulcanius. Next base: position 27,672 of record VZUA01061044.1, on the reverse strand, counting down.
AGCACCATCAGTCCCTGGTATGCACTAGTGTTACCCTCTGTTGACTAATTTGCTGTTCGCTTCTACCCTGAAAAATCTTAGCCTCTCCTTTCAGATTTCTTCCTCCCATAGAGGTACTTTTCCTTCAGCAGTAACAGATAGGATTTTTCCAGCCTGGATGTCTTCTTAATTCCTGCCTAGATGTTTAGTTTCTGCCCAGATGAGAGCCTTTACGGAGGTGAAAAAAAAAATGAGATGGTGTGGAGAGCAAGGTACCAATCCCCCCAAGCACCAAGCACTCAGGGCAGCATTTCTCAGGATGCTTCTGAAGAATGGAAAAGAGAACAAGTAGATTTTATGTGGAGACTTTTAGATCTTCATTTCAACTACCTCCTGTATCAAATCAACTTCAATTAATCCCTTGTTTCCTGCTAGCACTGGTGATTTATGGGAAACATTTGCAACTAAAGAGAACAGCTTTTATTCTACCGAAGTACCAGTTTAAACCAAAAAAGGCAACACACAGTCAGGTATGAGAAACTGCAGTAATCCACAGGCACAAGGGAGCTGAAAGCAAGATAGATGACAATCCTAATTCAGGCATTAGGAAAACTCTTCCCAGCATTTGATCATGTGGCCTTAGTGCTCTTCTAACAACTTTCTTTTTTATAGAACTGCTATATAAATTGCATTGTCATAAATGTCCCAAATGATATATGTATAGTATATAAAATAGGCTATAAACTGGATTTTCTGTACTACCTTACCTACCACATGTACAATGTATTTGCCCTGCACCCTGCTGTCTTGCATGGAGTCTCAGATTAAGCTGACAGTAGCAGCACTCTTCTTTCTGTTAGAAGGGAAAGTGCATTTCAACTGCCTAAGGACTGCATTAAGCTATAGGAATGGCTCCCAAGGAGGTGCAGAAAAAACAGGTCTAATGTAAAGACCATATTTGGAGTTTAAAAAAGGGGCCTGAAAGCCAGCTATTCTCCTGCTGCTCTGAAGGGTATGCAACCCCCTAGAAAGTAAATACATAAAACATATAAACCAGAATGGTGCTGACAGCTTTAAAACACTAGAAAATAAAGCAACTGAATCTGGTGCCAGACTAGAGAAGGTATATAAAGTAATATAAAAATAGAAGTATTTTTATATAAGAAAAATGGCATTTACACTCCTCTTGAGTAGCTCGAGATTTTCCTTTAGGCTTCTCATCCAGCTTGCCAAGGACTTTTGACTATGTCAAAGCAGGAAAGGGGCTGAGATCTGGAGTTTATGGAGATCTCATTGTCCTGAGTGACATATTTTCCTTTTCACATATTCTCACCTGGAGTGGCACTGGCTTTGTTCAATTTTTTAACAATGTCTCAGATATCTACTCAAAGTTGGCTTTGGATCAAGGAACGTAAGTGTTTGGCCACCTTGTAAAAACCATATTGCCAAAGGGAAGCGCCTTAGAGCGCTGCAGTTAGGGCTTATCTGCTCTGAGAAAATATGCTGTTCAAGTAACAAAGATAAAGACACCATAGTGGCACAAGGCTGGCACTGGTGTTTTACCCCAGGAATTCAGCATCATGCACTATGGATCTCCTGGGCTGGTCCCATGCCAAATGAAGTGGGAAAGCTGCCACAGCCTATGCCACAGGAATGCACTTAAACAGGGGGATGCTTCTCATCAAGGGCTAGCTTTTATTTTCTCGAATATTTGGATATTAATAAATTGTAACACTCATAAATGGGGACTGAGTGACAGTCATAAGTGAGCAGAAGATGCATTCAATAAGTACACAGCCAGTATAGATCTCCTCCTAGTGCTAGACATATGGTGGACATACAGTCTTGAACACTCGTCAGCAACACAAGTAAGGCAGTGAGCAAGTTCCCCTTTTTCTCATAAATGTGGAAAGTTCAAAGCTGGCAAGACAGGAGGCTCCAGATCCTGCTTTAACAATTAAGACAAATCTGCCTCTGTTTGGAGCAGCATCTTTAAAAAGCAAGTGACCTTGCAGTGAACTTTTTGTTCTATCTGCTAGTCCTCAATGACAACAAGCTCATCAAGCTGATTTTGCCAAGCCACATTTCTCAATGTCGTGTTTTAAGTGGCCACCCCAGGGCAGAGCGCTTTGTACCCACCCATGGGCTCCAGTGCCTTTGCAAAGGATCATGCTTGACATTTGACTACCACCAGAATAGGATTTTCAAATGAAACAGAACAATTTTCAAATGGGGGGAAATACACTTTCTCGATCCAGCAACCTCTGCCACACACCCAAGATCCTCCCGTCTGCTTGCTCCCTGCTGTTCTAATCCTTTGCTTCCAGGAGAGAGAACAGAGATTTTGGCAGAGCCTGCCTGCTGGCATGAGGTTCCCAGTGTTCCCAGGCCAAGAGCACTTGCCACAGCTCCTCAAGGGCTGCTTATAGCCCTTCCTCTCATCAGGAAGGGAGGAGAAGTCTCCTCCAGGGTGCTGCAGAGGAGAGTCTGAGATCAGAAATCAGTGGGCCAGGCATGTTGCAACTCAGCCTTCTTCCTTTTCCATCCTGAAAACACCAGGCAACTCCCAGCAACTGCCTTGCCTGAACAGAACCCTCTCAGAGGAAGCTCCCTGCCCTCAAGAGCTTAGCTGCATTAAGCTGTCTGCATAGTGTCTCAGCACCTTACACCACAGCTATGTCCTTTTCCCTTGCCTGCATTACTAGGGAAATGTTTTGCAGGTCCTAGACATCTCCTCTTCTCATCCCAGAGGAAGGATGCCTAGCTTTGCAAGCAGCCATCATCCAGCACATACATCCCATCCAGGCAGCACAGCTTCCTTGCACAGATGCTGGCTACAGATTTATGCACAACACTCCTGGCAGGAGGGACCTTCTCAGGTGACAGCAACAGGACCCTCCACACACAATGCCCAGAGTCAAAGACATCTGGTCAGCCATCCTGAGGGTAAGGGGCAAGGGAACAAACACTTTCCACTCCCTGCTAAACAAACATGAATTCTGCTGATACTCCAAACTTAGGAAAACAAAGCTGTTTCCATTTAGCTTGGGTTCTGGGCTGAGGTGCAACTCCACAATCATCCCTCAGGGCTTTGCTTCTCCAGGCAGAGATTCAGGCTGAAGTCAAGAAGAGGGAGGATTTGCAGCCAGTCCACACTGGGAGGGCCTCTAACACCCCCAGGATTTTGCTCTCCAGAGCACTTGCTGTTCCAACCAGCACAGAATGGGGGCCTCTCAGCTTCTGCAGCAGCTAACAAGTCTCCACAGGCTCCCTCAGACACCTGACTCCAAATCTCCACTGAGCCACAGACTGCTGAAGGAACTTGGGAAGCGGTACTCATTGCTTAGCCTGTATTTCCAAGGATCATAGTTTGAGCATCACCAGCTCTGGTCTCAGCAGAGTAGACCCAGAGCTGCCCTTCTCCTAGCCTAGTCCTTCCCTGGGCAAGAGTTGAGCTCAGGTAAGACTGAACACATCTTCCTCTTTAGTCCCAGGAAGAAGAGAAAATGCACACCACAGAGGCAAGCCAAGGATGGAGTGGTTCTTACCCAGTACCTCTCCAAACAGAAACCCTGACGGGTACATGTGACTCCACAGCACTGATGCCTGTGCTCAGCACAACATTCAAGCTGACCTCCACATCTTTCCAAGACTGCCAGCATACTCAGAAAGGGATCTATGACAGCTACAGTGGGAATACCCACAGGTCCATTCACTTGCCCTCACACCTGACAGTGAAAATACGAACCAACCAGTACAACCAGTTGCATTATGACTGGTACAACCCTGTTGCTCAAGGAGCTGCCACTTCTCACCAAGGGTGAGAAGGTGCCTTGAGGGCAGAGGACTGACAGTAACATCTCCTGCTGCCCCAGCTGTGCTTCCTGGGCTCTCCTGGCAGGGAAGCCACAGAAGGCTACTTGTCCTTCCAGGGCTCTGGAGGGCCTGAAGCAGAACCAGAAGCATATACATATCAGAAATAGAACCATGAAAACAGGCAGCTGTCTGGTTCATGCTCTTCACCAACTCTTTATGGGCTCCTACAGACTCCCAAAGATTTTCTATCTCCAGACCAGGTTACTCTCCACAGTCATGATAAGCAGCAAGTCCAACTAGATGAGGATAAGAAATCATTTTAAAGCACTCCCAGCACTCAGGTAAGTGGGGAATATTTTGGTCCAGGCAGCTCCTAACTAATTCAGCTGGCTGCTCTCTTAACTCTCTCAGAAGACTCACTTCAGAACACACTGAAACCAAAAGCAACCCAATTTCTTCTTAAAGACCAGGTCTCTGTGAAGGATTCATGGGTTTTGTTGCATATTTATAGGGAATCTAATATAGTACTGTTCTAGTGCATGGCTTCAGAGCTTCTAATTGTTAGCTCTGTACAAGAAAACACAAATAAAGCCAATATAGAGTCAAATAAACAAAAAGAATGCAAATTCACTCATGTGAGGAATAATTTCCTGTCTTGGCACAGCAAGACAAGACTTAGATGTCTATGAGCTCCCACACTTGTGCAACTCCTGCTTGTTAGTTATACAAATGTATGGGGAGGTTGGGGACTGCATGTTTGTCCTGGAACTCAGAGTCTTCTCACAACCACTGATTTAGAATCACCAGTGTCCTCCATACACTGAACCATTCAAGAGCTTCTTCTACCTCTTCCTTATTGACCAATCAGACAAGTAAGCCAGCTCCTGTGAAATCAAGGCAGACTGACTAGAAAAAGTCAGTGTCTACCAGCACAACCCACCCTCATCCCTGAGCAGACCATGGACTTGACAAGGCAAGCTAAGCTGTTCCTCTCACACTTGACAGTGAACTGAACTCCAGTGAATGCAACTCCAAGGTTGCAGTGCCTAAGAACCAACCCTCATACTTGCAAACATGAGCAAGCTCTACCTAGCTCTTTTAAGACAAACTTCTTGCTTTTGCTGCTACAGCCCAACTGTATGAAGAAAGTTTCATGCAAAAGCACAGAAAGTACTTCAGTGAAAAGAGATTATGTTGTCACTGCAAGTTCAGACAAGTCTAAGAGTGTGGTTTCATGAGACACACAACCAGCCTAAGAAGTGACTTTCCCACCACCAAAAGGCGAGTCCCCTCCTTTCTTCCCCATCACTGCTAGACTTGCAATTCTGTCCAATTCTTCTGGTCTCATGATCTTCCAATAAGCCAATTTACCCCACTGAAGTGGCAGAAAATTATCCTTGGTTTTGCTGTGTTCATATTTTTGCTGGTTTACTGAACTGAGACAACTCACACAGAGACCAGATGGGAGCTAACAAGTGAAGCAATGGGAGGGCATGACCAAGACCATGCCTTTGGTCGTAGATGCTCACTCCTACGGGCTCTGCAGCTAGCCCAGAAGTTGGCATGCTGAAAGGGATACTCAAAAACATTTGGGAGACAACTCTCCTAACAGCAACAAGACTTTTAAGTCATGCAATACCACACCATCTTATAAGATTCATAGACCACAAAAAAAAAATTTAAAAAGGGGAAAGCATAGGGC
>VZUA01061044.1:0-22167 GCA_013401035.1 Horornis vulcanius | reverse complement strand
GAATTGTACAGAAGAACACTCAGGGACTGAAGAGAGGCATTTTGATGCAGACCAGTGCCAGGGTGCAGGCAACCCTCCACCTGCCAACAAAGCAGGGCTGTTAAACATCACCTGGGCAGCACAGCAGCCAGAGGGGTGGTGACACCTCCCTCTTGGAGAGGCACACAGTGGCCTCAGAGAATCCTTCAGGACATCTCCAGAAGGCAGTCAGTGGTGGCATGTCCCAGTGTCTTACCTGTGACCATTGCAAGGGACCATAGTCAAATTCTCTTGCTGAAGCATGGGATAAAAGTGACATCCTATGGCCTTCATGAGGAGGGAAGGAGGAACAGCACAGTGTGGTCCTTAATGGAGTCCTATTTCCTTGGGATAGTGCCAGAGGATTTAAGGTACGGAAGGCAGCTGGGTATTCAGCAATCCCAGTTCTGTGATCACTAGATGCCATATCTGACTGACAAGAATGCTCTGCCAGTGCCTGCACAGCCCTCTGTCCTCTGTGCAGAGCCTGAGGTCATGTTCCTTACTGGGAAAGCCTTCAACAGGTGCTGTATCTCCAAGGACACTGCTCGCCCTCCCCTCCAGTCCCTCCACACAAAGTGGTAGCACAGAGGGGTAGGAGGAGGTCATCACTGCAGGGAAACTTGTCAGCAATGCCCAGGATTACAGGCACGGGAGAGGGCTGCATGCTCACTTGGGCAGCAAGCCTCTCTTAGAGCAGCAATAACAGGAGCTTAGTCACCTCTCCCTGCCAGCATCACCTCTGCCTTTTCCTGAATTTGGTTTCTATCAGATAGTCTTCCACTTGGCCACTAAGATATGTCAGCTTCAGTGAACTACTCGGTGCCAGTAAAATCTTTGCCAGTCGTTTGAGCCTCACCAAAACTGTTGACAGCCAAGGGTCTAGAATTGCCTCCAACCCATGCATCGCCTCTGCTTCAAAAGAGATAGAAAGGCAGTGGCCACTGTAGGAGCAATGGGCACATTGGAAATAACCTGCAGGAAAATAGAAAGACAAAGGCCAAATTGCCCTCTCCTCGGGCAGCTCCGAGTGATGTTGACAGAGAAAGCCAAAAGTTCACAGAAGTAAAGGAGAAACTGAAGTTACCTCCTGGTTAAGCACCTGTAATTTGCTGTAATGTCTTTCTGACTGTGACTGAAGGGCTCCTGCTGGAAACCATGAGAAAATTCTCTGCTCTGATGGCTACCAACAAAACTAGTCTTTCTGGCCCAGCAATTGAGTGAATGGCTCCAAGAAACACAGGGGCCTTTAGGGGTGATGCAGTCTAACACTATGTGCCCATGTTCATGGACTCTTAAAGAAAAGTGGAGATGGTCTATTAAAAAACCAAACAAATAATATGTGTGGGTTGTACAGCAGCAGGCACCACTCTCAATACTCCATCCCCACCAAGCTGCTCACACAGTAGCAGTGCTTATTTGGGAAAGACACCTCTCCCATTTTTACTGCCTCATTCAGCAAAAACAGCTAGAGCTTCAGCAGGATGTCACAAAACACAAAGTTTTGTGAAGGAGTGGCAGCTCAGGTACAGGAGCATCTCAGCATTGATCTGAGGCAGGTGTGCTAAAGCACTAAGCTCTCCCTCACCCAAAAGACCAGATGATGCCACAGTTGTCATCCTGAGCTTAACACACTCCTCAGAGTCACTCCTGCGTGGACCTCTGAGCTCCAACAGCTCCACCTTTGCTTCTGTACCCAATACGCAGGTGTCCACCTGGGTACCAAAATGACCTAAACCACAGCAACATTACTCAGAAATATAAAACAAATAGCTCAAAAATTGCTAGAGTCTGCCAGGAGACATCTCTGAGTGACATTGTTTTGCTAATACCAGCACTTTTAAGCACACCTCAGATGTATGTACTCTTCTGTGGGTACTACCTGGACATATTGCTCTAAACTTACCCTCTTGGGAAAGAGGTTTACCCACCACTCCTCCCTGCTGCTACCATGAAGGCTATTCACCAACAGGATAAGGGCAAACTAATGACCTTCACAGTTCTCCTTCCTCGTGGGATCAACATTAGCATGCCCCATTCCTGTGTGTGACAGGGGACTGTGACAAAGTGCTGGAAACAGAGTCCCTTGGAGGGACAGCTTGACCTGACCCCTTATGTCAGCCACCACAGCCTCTGGAGGAGTTTTTATCAAGAGTCAAATTGCCTGGTCTCATGAAGCAGAGACTGTGGCCCAACTGATCAAGGTGTTAGTTGCCCGAGGGATGGGCGGGGCATCCTGCCAGGAACCGGTTTGACTTACACAGCTGGGCCGTGCCGTGGGGTGGGCGCCTGAGCCCCTTGTGGGGGGGCATCCCGCCCTATTGTGCTGGTCCTCCTCCGGAGGGAGCTTGTGGGGGGCTGGAAGGCGCCAGGCGGGTGGTACTCCTGCTCAGGAACGACTTCTTCACAGCGGAAGCCCTGGAAGCCTGAGCGGCAGGTACAGACCTGGGGGCGGCTGCAGGAGCCCTTGTTCTGGCATGGCGGGTCGCAGACAGCTGAGGAGACACAGAAAGGCAGTTAGTGGACACAGGACTTCAGCCCCATGGTGGTGACACCCAGCTGGGCCAGCACTACTGGGGCAGTCCCATCTCACCTCTGCAGGCAGGTGACCTTAACAGTCTTGGTGTTACAACTGCTGTGGGCTCCTAACACAAGGTTACCTCTTCTCTCCACTGGTATCTGCAGAACTCTTCTCCAACAATACTCATTTCAGAAAGTTCAGAAATGAGCAGCATGGCCTGCAGAGAGCACGTGGCCACCAGCATTGCCCAGAGTGCTCTGGACAGGAATAGGTCCTAATTCTCAAAGCAAGGGATTGCATATTACCTTTAATCTGTTTTGGGGTCTTCTTTGCACAGTATCCCTGGCCTGTCCCCTTCAGTGCTTTCCAGCTTTCCTTCCACAGCTGATTTTGGAGTCACTGTACTCAAATTCCTCCACTGCTTTGGGGACTTACAGTTCATTAACCTTATGCCTAAATCAACCTCTGAGCCTGTGTGTTCCTAATTACAGCACATCAGCTTCAGTTTGCGCCTCAGGAGGAAAGTGCTATTAATTATACACAGGACCCTAACACTTCCCAAGTCAACAGATGCCAAATTGGGTTTATAACCCAGGCAGTGGCAGTCAGGAATCCACAGATTGCTCCAGGAGGACCGGGTTCATTGTTCTGAGCAAGGGTAATTGGAAAGGCACTGGAAAACAGTGTTGTCCTCCAAAGAAAGAAGGTGCCAGCTGGTCAAAGGGTAATGTTGTTGGACAACACAAGGTGGACATTAACCTTCAGCCACATGGAAGCCCTGTGAATGGGTTTCAACCCATGAAGCCACTGCTTCTGCTGAAATCCCCTCTCCCAGGACTGGCCCAGGGAGGCTGCAGGGGCATCTCACCACCTTTACACACAGCTGCAGGGCTTTCATGAGCATGTCCCTCCCTTTCTGGCTGTGCTCTCCTCTCCGGTGAGATACAAGCACGCCTTGAGAAACACTGCTTCTGGACAACAAACATACAGACAGCTCTTTCCTCATGTGCCATCCGTACATCATCCTGCTGTCATCAAGTGAGGGAAGTCCTTATGTAGACGCTTGAATTCCTTTCACAGCAGTATAACCCCCACAACCCTTCCCTCATCCCAAAACTAGCTTACCATCAACTTTTCCTAACTAGATCAGGGATATGCTCACTGGAATGCTTCATGTGACATTTATTACCATGTTAACACTCAGGAAGATCTCAAGGAAAAGGAGACCCCCAAGTCACGTAGGGCTGTATAGGTTAGAGCCAGAGGTTTTGATGAAATCTCCCAGTAAAATAAATCAGCCAACACTGTAGTGTCTGGAACAGGGACAAAGTCCTAGTCAGGCAGGAATTAAGCGTCTCTGGGAAGTCTGGCACTCCAGAAGTTGATGTAATTTATAATACAAAACTCAGCTGTGATTTAAATAGGCTGCCAGTCCCTACTGTTATCTCCCAATAAATGCCTGTTTTAACAAAGGCCACCAGCCCAGGAAGCCTGCCATTGAAAACAACCACTTCACATGCTGAAATACTGCAGAGCCACGATGCTGGGACCTGGAACCACAGCAGTTCTCACAACCTCTCCCACCAACAGAGTCACCTTAGACTGTATCCTTCAGCAGGAAAGTGGTGATAAGTGACGAGGCACTCTAAAAGGCCCCTAAGGCAGTTTACATAGAGAAGAGGAGGAAGAAGGGAATGGGATTAGTCTTCTGGTCTCTTCAAGCAGGATGAATGGGGAGCTGCCCTAGCTGAAATATTTCAGCTCTTGGATTAATCTCCTTCCTAGTTGCATTTACAGACTCAGGAAGAACTTGAAAGAGCTTTAAAATTTGCTGGTTATCATTCAGTTCAGCTATGCAAAATAAGGAGACCAAATCAGTCAGTGGCAGCACTGCCAGTGACAAGTGTGTGAAATCACTACTCAGGCCCCCCAAACCATAACATGGGCTGAAGAAACAAGATCGTTAAAATACATATACATATTTGAAATCTTTCTCTTTGCTCTCTGTTTTCTGACCTCAGGGGTTACTCTGAGGTGTTGCTCCCCAGCTTGGGATATTATAAACAGTTTCTGTTAAGATGACAGGCACTCATTTCTTCTCAGTGGAGTCTCGCGTAATCACCGTTCCAGGAGCTGGGGATTAGGGGAAACAAAAATAATCATCTCAAAACTCTTAATAAAAGAATAAGACTTGGAGCATTGCTGAAGTATCACTAGTAGAAAATCTAGTTTGTTCAAGAACATCTAGCAATGCCCTCACAGATCAAGTCTAGTCTTCAGTCCATGAGGTAAGTCCTCCCAAGTAAGGTCACATAGCAGGGATGACTGTGGCATGACTGTGACCACCCAGCCAGGCCTGTCAGAGGGGAATGCAATCAAGTTCGTCTTTGCATTGCTTTGCAGGCACACCTGACCCAGGGCTGAGCAATGACATGCAAGGTGACATTCAGTTATTGAGTCCTTGAAGCTCTGCTCATGCTCTTCATCTAGGAGAGTGATGTAGATCTTCAGAGTAAGCAGCTCCTGTGCAGTTCCATTTAAAATGCAGGGGAGAACCTGTCCATCAGCTAGGGCCTCCATGGGAAAACTGAGAAGGTGCTGAAGGACTTGTTATTTAGTCCACTTGCTCATGGAAAAGTTATGTATGTAAACTCAGTTCTAACTTACAGCTCTGACTGTGGGAGCACACCCAGAAGGGAGGGACAATTCAACACAAGTGAGATCTGTGCAGAGTGACAGGCAGATCAACAGCAATGCAGGAAAAACAGAGAGAAAACAGAACTTCAGTGAAGAACAGCCAGGGTTCAATAAGCCCTATAGCCACCGTTCAGAAGACAAAAGGAGAGGCATGTGAATGTCATTTTGCAGATGTGAAAAAGCCCTAGGGATGCTAATGGGACTTTCTGAAGTCACGCTGCAAGGCCACAACAGAGCCAGAGACTCAGCCTGGAATCTCTGTACCTTTATTCACTGTCTTAACTGCAAGACCATCTGTATAAGATTGGAAAGTGCATTAGTTTATTTAGTCCTTCCTGACACACTGATTAAAAATGTTTCTTTTAAACTTTAAAGTATTCATGTCAGGAAAAAATCTCATGCTGCATTCCCAGTCCAGCCCAGGGTACTATCTCTGGAAGCAGCAAAGAACCATCATGAATAACGCCAATGAAAGTGGAAGGTGATAAACTAACATGGGGAGGCTGAGCATGATGAGCTAATAGGCAGCAGCTAAATTACTGACAAGTGAACACTGCAGCCACTGCAGCCCCTAAAATGTGGGCAGTGCAAGGGTCTGGCCAGTTTGTGTATACAGGTTTCTTCTCCACCAAACTAAGAACACAACGGCCAGAGTCTCACTCCAGAACAAAGTTAAACAGGCAGGATGTTGAACCCTTCAGGCCTACATTCAGATGCAGGTCACTATAACTAATTGCCCCTTCTGCAAGAAGACCTCTGGAGCCTCAGAGCATCCGGCACCTGTATGCAGCTCAATGTGATGACCTGGCAGTGTGTGGGTAGAAAGCAAGCCCACTCCAAATAGGTAAGATCGTCCTTCTAAACTCCCTTAGCTCATTTCCACTTTCCCAGGAGATGTTGTTACTCCAGGGAAAGATATTTATCTTTTTATCTTCTCAGTCACAGACTGTCTGAAAATTCCACAAGTCCTCACTGCAACTTTGGTCCTCAAATCTGAAACATATGGAGAGACACTTTCCTAAGGGTGGAGTTGAGTCATATGCAGGGATGTTGAAAGAATAAAGTGCCTACAGAAGCATGGGTGAAGGAAGAAACCACCACCCTTGGTAGGTAAGAGGAAGTAGATTATGGCAACAATTTGACTTATCCTCTCTCCTGTACCCAGGCTCAAATCCTTGAAAACCAAGGATCTGTCCAACACCTGAATGTCAATCCTTCAAAGTTTCATCACTCGTAAAATGTTCCCTCTGGCTGCATTTCTACCCCACTAATTTCCTTGATATGCCACATATCAAAGACCATGGGAACAGACATTAAAGAGCATTACAGTGCAGAAACTTAACAGGGATGGGCTGTCCAGCCTGCCTTGGCAACTTTAAAAACAGCTGAATGTCTCCAGCAGCTTGAACTCCGGCAGAAAAGCACAGGGAGGGAGGTAGCTGGGAATTAAATTATGTTTACACATCACTAGTCTCCACCGAAATCCCGCCTGAGCTTTACCATCCCTGGTCAGGGGGACACTGTCAGGCCTGATCATGTTGACACTGTCCTTTTAATGAATCCTTGGGGAAAAGGGCTCAGCACCTGAGCAATCACTAGGCAGCCTGCATGGCTGCAAGCCCAGATCTACTGCTCCTACCAAAATCCCTAATGAGAGAAAGATGCTGCCATGGCTGGCCCCGCGCTGTGTTTACAGACACTGTCTGGCAGCACAGCACGCTCTCTACCGTTTGGCTTCTGTCGGCATGGGGGAGAGGGAGAAGGGAGGTGAGTCAGCCCTTGGCCCCCTGCTCCCAAACAGCGATTGCTAATGCAATTACCCCAGCACGGCCAAAGCGCCGTGAGATCCCGCGGCAAACAAAGCTGAGCCTCCTTCCCGTGCTTAACATCTGGGCAGCTGCTGCCACTCAAGTAAAGGCAGATGCTCTCGCCTATTCCGGGCCGGGCGTTCCCAGCCGGCCTGCCGCCTGTGCTCCCTGCCCCCCAGCTGACCGAGCAGCACAGGCAGCTCCGTGCCTCCCTCGGACCAAGCAGGGGCACGGGGCCAGCAGCCCCTGGGAAGGCCCACAGATGAGCTGTGTGGTGCAGCCCTGTTGTTCAGGGACAGGGATCACAGCAGAGGTTAGCCTGTGGCTGCGGAGCTATTGAGGATGAAGATGACGGTTCACTTGTCTCTGGTGTGCATTGCACTGGTGTCTACCCAAACATCTTCTCTTCCAGTGCTGTGTTAGGGAGCCCACAATGACCGCAGCCCTCAGGACTGTAGCAGGGCTGCCTGAATGAGCAGAACACTTAACACGTCCTCTGTGGGTAGGCAGGAAGGTCCTGGCCAGGCAATTTTGCACTGCAGGAGTGCCTGCACTTCACTACTGTTTTAGGCACCCCATGCTCCAGCCCCACCCATCTCTGCCCTTGTGCCAAGTCCATTAATTGCTTTCCTTAATAGCACTCAGATAATTTGCAGCCCTGATTCCCCGCTCAGCATCAGCGACGCTCACCCACGTGAGCACAGCCCCAGTCTGCCGGTTCCCAACTCCTTGGGATTTTCACAGACCTGTCTGCTCCAAGCAGGACAAGTGAGAGCCCAAGGTTCAAAACTCACATATAAATGTGCCACTGCAATGCCCTGCCCCAACAAGATCCTGCTATGAATGGACACTAATAACAATAATGAAGTAAAACCATAATTACTCTGTGTACTCAGATTTTGCTGGAAGACAGAAAAAGCAAGGCTGTGGCACTGCCTCCACAGACCCCATGATTGATCTCCTGCCCTGGCACAGTGCACGGGAAGTGTGTGGGGTCACAGCAGTATTCAAGAACTTTTTAGGGGTGTGTCCTGAGTCTTGCACTGGCTGAGACTATCATACTCACGTTTGATGCAGCGGTTTGTGCCTGGAGCTGTGGTCCATCCTGGGCAACACTGTCTGCCACAGACATTTGGCCTAAAGCAGAGAGACAAAGCAGCATGGTTAGGAGAGGGGGAAGCTGAGGTCTTGCTGCAGCCATCACCTCTGAGTCACCCACAAAATTATTTCCTGCACATCTGATATTTCCTTCCAGATGGACCAGCAGCTGAGATCAAAACCAATGGGACAAGGGCTGAGTTGTTTAAGTGCTTGGAAAAGAAATCCCCAAGGATTGTGAATGCTGCAGTGTGAGCGATCCCTGGGAGAGGAGCTCCCTTTTGAACTGGCATTATGCTGGATTCCTGGCACAGCTCTCAGAGGAACCATTTTCCTCCTGAGTGCAATTTGAGGCCAGCAGCCAAAGATCATTAAAGATCTCATGGTTCTTCATGGTTTTGGGGTGTAAATTGGGCCTGATTTCAACTTTGGTCATAGTATCTTGCCTCTGCAAATGTCCTGAGCTGCTTCAGCCGAAGACAACTCTTCGTTCTCCACCTAACTGCTGCTGCCTGTTGCTGCTCATTGCTCAGCCCTGCCCTGGGAGGGATGGCACGTCAGAAGCTGCACTCTGGGATGCTCCCCAGCTTCCTCTCCCTCTGCAAGCACCCCAGCCCTGCATTTGTGGTCTGTCTCTAGTGCAGTGACCCAGGGGGCTGAGGACTCTCTGGTGCTATGAAATTTGTGTCTACCTGACGTGCACAGAGCTACACCAATTCCAAGATGCTGAAATCATTTCCATGAGTGTTGAATCCAGCATTTAGCAACAGTTACTTTTTGACTGCCATTACATAAATTACATCCTCTCCACCTCTCTGTTCTTTTGTGTTTTCAGATAGGGATGACTGTGAACATACTGCTATCATAGACAGTGCTGGGCCTCCAAGAGGTGCTCTGCAATGCCCAAGCAGGCAGCTAATGAGGCTTCCTCTGATCACATCATATTTACATGTACTATAATGAGAAGGAATAACAAGTTCCAGGGTGCTCTCCAAGCGTATTACTCATCATGGAGGGAAGATTTTAGAAATAGGTAACTTTTGCATGTCTAGGTACATGAGAAAGAACAGTTGTCATAAGATAGAAAGTTAGAAATAGCCTGAAAGCTCTGGAAATCCTCTGGAAATGAAGTGGGGAGTATGGTTTATTTCTAATACTGGACAAGGCAGTCAGAGCTGCTGACACAATTTACAGGAACCACAGAAACATGCACATTTGTCTTCTGGGTAGACTTTAATATGAACACGGCAGGGTCAGAGGAAGATTCTCCTCGAAACTGGCATCCTCCTGACTCCTGCCTCCACATGACATGAGATGAGACTCCAGAAGTACCAGAGCTCAAGCTGTGGGGCTCAAATTTTAGGAGAGCCAAGGACAGTGGGTGGCAGGTATGCCAAGGATTGTTCTGGTGTTCACAAATGAAGCTGACTGTAGAGGTACATTGCTCCATGTGGGAAAGGGAAGTGGTCTGAGAAGCCACATCATTTAAAAGTGTTACCTAGTCCTTCAGGTTCTATGTTTTATTAATCTGGGCAGATTTTTATAGGGAGAAAGCACTTAAATTCCCTTAGTGTAACTTCCTGCAAGAAGAACAAGCCAAAGTAATTCCAGCACCCATTCAGAATGAATCCCATAAAGTTTAAGAAGCATGGCATGTTTACAACATTGTGGGATGGTGCTTGAGAGTGGTGGCCTCCACATCCATTAGTCCTGCTGCACATGACACACAAACACTTTAGGCAGAGATGTGGCTCAGCACAAGCCCCCTCTGGGTCATGTCCAGCCCTAGGCCTATCCATCCAGAGCTGCTTCTGGAGAAAAAACAAATGACAGGGTCCCTGCCAGTCTAGTGTCACCAAAACGGAGGTGACTCCTGAGGAGCTACCTGCAGACACTGAGCAGCACCTCTGATCACCCCCCATCACACAGGGAACAAGGACTTCCAAGGCATCAGGCAGAACTGCCTGGCAAGAGGACCTGCTGGGTGCCGTGATGCACCAAGCCCCTGGCAGACCTAACAATGACATAAGCCAGAGCCAGGATCATAACTGGGAAGCATTCAGCAGTTGCCTGAGCTTAGCATCCAGGTTTTCTCCTGCTTACCCACTCCCTGGAACAGGAAGCACAGCAGCAAGGAAATGGGAGCATGACTCACACCCTCATCCAGGGCAGCTTGGGCTGCAGAGGGACCAGAGGATAAATGGGCCTGTGGAGGGGTCAGCAGCTCTCCCAGCTGGAAAGAAACTCAACAGTCTAAGAGAAGGGAAGACATGTCCTCACATGGGTCTTGCAGGTTGAAGTTCCACTGAACCTCATACTAGGTCACGTTCCATGGGATGCCCTAACCCCAGGCCTAACCGTGACGCCAAAGCAAGCCTTCAGCAAATGATCAGCCTTTCCTATCTCTGTCTCCCTACCAGTGGAAGAGGCTGATTAATGTATTTGCCTTCCTAAAGGTCAGGTCTCCTAGCACATATCATGTGAAATGAAACATTGCTGAGAACAGTCAAAGGCACTGAGAGTTGATTGCATGGAACACTGCGCTGCTACAGGGCACATGGGCAACTTGGCACTTTCCAAAATAGTCCCCAGCTCAGACCAAAGCAGACAGAGACCATTTCCAGTAGCCAGTTCCCCCTTTTTGAAGAGAAAGAGCATTGAATAGCTCAGATAGCTAAATAGCCACAGTGCCAGAGAAAACCCTAAGGCATAGCTCAGTGCATTTCTGGGAAAATGCAGAGTGGAGCACTGGATCCACATCTCAGCCTCTGCCTCAAGTGCCAGATATACTCTGAGGTCTCCAAAGAGCACAGGCAGCAGCAAGCAACTGCAAACCAAGCTTTTTCTTCATTCTTCATGCACCATTCATGCCCAGGTATAATCCCTGTTGAGCTTGGTGTACAGGAGCTCCCAGGCACTATTCATCTACCTGCACCTTTTCTGAGATAGGCAGCTCCTTGAGACTCCCCACAGAGCTGAAGCCAGTGCCGTGAAGCCTCTCTGCACCCAAAAGAACCATTCATAGCCCTGACTGGATGCACTGGCACAACCTTGGCCTTGAGCAAAGGAGCTGCCAGAGGCCACTCCTTTGTCCTCTTCTTTGCTGCTGCAGCCAGAGGCCACCATCAGGATCAGACTCAGGCTGTGCAGAGGTACCCAGGATGAGAACAGCCTGCAAGATCTTGCAGTGTTATCTTAAACAAGAACCAAGCAACCATAACAGGCACTGGGGGGAAGGAAAACGAGAAAACAGAAGATCATGGCTTTTACAGCAATGATCATATACTGTTTCTGAAGCATTCAGTAGAACCCTTTTTTTCACCACTTATTTTAATAGCAATCTTTGCATCATCTTTCAGCTTCACACAGAACTCTGTGCTGCCAGATATGCTGATTCCATTCAGACCATGTACAGCATCCTCACAGGAGGCCAGAGGGACCATTAGATCATCAGGTCTGCCTTTCTACTGCAGGAAAGTGAACATCATCCAAATGCATATGAAATATTTGCAGTCAGACCCAGTGAAGAACATTAGCAAAAGGCTGTTGGCATCGATGAGTCACTGAAAACCCTCTGCCAAGTCCACATCAGCATTAGCTGCCTCCACTCCTGAGCAATTCTATAAACACATTGCAGCAAGAACCTATATGCCACAAAGCCTGGGTAAAGCAGGATTATACAGCCACAGATGGTGTCCACAACAGCAATTAAAGATGAACTGCGGTGTAGAATGCCTAAAAAGAAAACTGGAGGGAGAAAGAATGAGTCTGGGACTCTCTGCCTGTGACCTGGGAAGCCTCACACACCCCTTGAAACTGTCTAGGCAGGTACCAGAAGAAGAGGCTTCCCCAGATTACTCTCCCATTACCCACCTTCCTCATCATTGTGACCCACCCTCCCAGCCACGGGGCAGAGGAACAAGGAGGGGCATATTTCAAGGGACACAGACACAGAGGGAGATGCCCACAGCATCCTCCCAGCAGGACAGGACTGGCCAGCCCAGATTAGGGATGCATCCAGCACACAAGTACAGTCACAGCTGGTGTGTGTCAGGGCTACCCTACTCCACAATACTCAAGAGGAAAATCCTTCTAGTCAGGGGAGCTGGAGAACCAGGGATGTTAAGCTGAGCAGAACAAAGCAGTGATGTTTTCAGGGCTGAATTGTTTCCTTCATTCAGTGTCAGAATTCAGTAATTTTCTGTGATGTTTGTTGGCATATCAAAAGTCACCTCACAGTGAGTCTTCTGGGGAAAATACTAAAACGCAGCTCTTGCAAGTTGTTAACTTGGATGCATTCATGAAATTGTTTGTACAAGTGACACCTGCAAAAAGGTCAGACATGAGCAGAATGGCAGACATATCCAAAGAGTCCCCAGGAAAGAAACTGAATCTTGGGTATGCAGCTACCAGACAAGGTGAGAAAATAATTACCTAGAAAAACATTGAGTGCCAATAAATGTGTTTTTTCAACACAGAACTCTGCAGGGCCCTTGAAGGTATCAGCAGAGAGCTCTGACTGGGGAATCTGGAAATGTAACACATGCAGGAGTTGAGATTTTTAGCCAAAATAATTGCATAAATAAATAGTACTGGGGTTTAGTGTGCCTGCAAAGTTACCTGAGTAAGGGAAAATGAAGGTTGTCATACCAGAGACTAGCAGGAGTTCAGTGTAAATAGCAAAACAGAAAATATCCCACCTGGCAAAAAAAATGAAACATCACGAACTGAAGTTTTTTAGGGGCCCTGAATTTCCTGGATGAAAATGTGTCTGGTGCAGCAAGGGGCCTAAGAAGATGGATGAGGTGGAAGGACAGAGTCTCACAGAATGGCTGGAGGCAGCAGCAGCTGGCTTTCCATGAGGAGCAGCACCATGTGGTTACTCATGGACAATTATTTCAGCTAGGCTTTCTCTTAAGTTCTGAAGACAGTAGGTTATAGAGAAGCTTCAAAAGTGATGCTTTGGACTCCAGAACAGACAGAAAGCCATTACAGGCACTTTTCAGAACTGAAGTTCTTGGGGATTGGAGAAAGCTCTGTATCCCCAGTCTTGATCTTCCAGTGCAGAGCAGAGGCAGAAGGTGCAGCAGAGCCTGCACGAGAAACACAGCACTAGGACACAGCTCTTCCTTCCTTTAAGCTTGGAGGCAATGGCAGTCTCAGATATAGATGATAACAGGTAAACTGTGTGTAAGTGCTGGAACAACCATCCCTGTCTACACCCTGGATTAAGGGATGAAAGCTACTTGCAAAAAGGTTCAGCACTCTTCTGAACACAGTGTGAACCTTGGGGCTGCCCACATGCTCCTGACAGCAGCACAGGCCAGCTGTTGTCACCAGAGGCAGCTGCAGTCTGAAAACAAACATGCTACATATCAGATGACTCAAATTCAACCAAACTGCTACATGATCCCAAAGCAACACGGACAGCATTCCAACTGCAGAAAGGGTAAAATCTTCCTGAGCCCAAAAAAGTCTATATCTGACTGAGCAGGACTGGATCTTCCCAAGACTGCCTCTCTGGGTGGCTGACAAGCCAAGATAATGAGCTGGGTAAGCTCAGAACCTATATGTCTAGCTGTTAGGGATGCTTTATGTATCAAACATAATGGAAGTAGAGCAAACCTGGTGTTTCTGTGGATCCATCAAAGGAAAGTACCCAGAGTGGCACAGAAAACATTTCTGTCTTAAAACTTTGAGAGGAGATCAGTATGGCAGACGGAAAACTCAGAGACAGACGTTTTGTGCTCCCCACCAGATGTTAGCAGAAGACATTTCTGCCCGTGTCAGAGGGCTGTAAACGCAGAGCCTGTCCCCATAATCCTCTAGCAAGGCTCACATGAGAGTGGACACACACAGTGCCACATGGGCTGGTCAAATTCCTGCGCGATGGTTTTGATAGCCCTGCCCAAGTAGCAAAGGAGCTAATCTCGAAGGGCATCGGCCACAGGGGAGCAGCGAGGGAACTGCAGAGGAAGGGGCCCTGGGCTGAAAAGTGTATCAGCCCTGTGCCAGACGTCCCGCTCGCAGGCTCCCCTCACAACCGAGCAGCTGGCCTCGCCATATGATATCCCCTCCACCTCCACAGGGCTGTAGCCAGAGACTGGAGCTGGAAGCAGCCCTGCCAGGCAAGTCATAGGAAGCCTCCTTCGGCTGAGCCAACTCAAGCCATGGGAAGCTGCGGCGTGGAGTGCTTACAAGGGGCCCATTATGGGAGGAAGGAGCCAAGAGGCCAGGTACCTGCAGCAAGAGCGGCAGCAGACAGACCCCGTCCCGCAGATCCAAGCAAGCCCCTCCAACTTCTCCACCGCCCAAACCATACTACATCCCTCTCGGAAGTCCCCCTCACCCCATGCATCCCAGGACGGCCGTGGGCAGCTCCAGAGGGCAGCTGGCACGCTCTGCCCGCTGCCGCGCAGCTGTCTGCCAGCCGAGGCCCCGATCTGCCAGAGGGGCACTACATCCGAACACTCCCGAACCGCGCACCCCCATGGACCGGCAGACGGCGGCCCACGCACACTCAGGTTACACGCCACGCCTGCGTGCACTCCGACACACGCGCACCCACGAGTGGCTGGGAGCGGCGCGGCCGCCAGTGCGCCACAGACGCGCAGCACGACAGCGAGCGTCGAGTGGGTTCCCACGCCGCTCGGGACCCGGCGGCGGAGGAGCACTGCCCCGCCATCCCGCGGGGGACGTGGCAGCGCCGGGAGCGCCCCTGGGATGGAAAAGGGGATGCAGGATAGGGCTCGAGATGGGACCCGGCCTCTGCGTCCGGGGCTCCCCAGCGCCGAGACCACCGGGACTCACGCTACGCATCCCCGGCGGGATCCCCGGGATCCCCCCCCGACCGCGGCACTTACCCCGCCATCCTCCCTCTGCCGCTTGGCTCCTTCGCCCGGGGCACGATTCGCGCTTTCAGCCCGCTGCCCTGCCGCTGGCGGGAGGAATCCTGCCTGTTGCTCTGTCCCGCGCCGGGACCGAGCCCGGCATCGCCTGCTTGGCCCCGGGACGCGGGCAGCCCGCGGTCGGGACGCTGCCTCCGGCCGTCGGCACCACTCGGGCTCCCCGCGGCGGCCGCGGAGCCGCGATCCACGTGGAGGGCTGCGGGGAGGGGCCGTGACGGTGGAGGGGACCGGGACGCTGGAGACAGGCCGTTCGCCGTGCCCACCGCCCCCAGGGCAGCCCCCCGGCTCCGCAGCCGCGCCGCACCCCCGGCCCCCTGCTCCAGCCTAGCCGCCGAGTCCGGCCGACAGCGGGCGAAGCCCAGGAGGACGGCGAAGGTGAGCGGGAGGAGGCTGGCGGCAGCGCCCCGCATGGTGTCAGCCGGTGGCGAGGGGAGACGGGCGGTGCGGAGCGCTCAGCGCCCAGCTGGCATCCCCCGGCGGGCGCGGGGCACCGGGGACCGCCGGCTCTCCGCCCCCCGCTCACCGCCCCATCCCGTTCCGGGACTCCGACGGGACCTGCCGCCCACCGGGGCCGGGGGCGCAGAGAGCAGTGCTGAAGCAGGGGAGAGGGCTGCCGGGCGGCCCCCGCAGGAGGAGGAAGAGGAGAAGGGCAGCCGGCCGCTCTCTCCGGGCTGCCAGCGAGATCCCGCGCTCCGCAGGCAGCTCCAAGCACCTTCGCGCCTGCCTCTGGCACTAGCAGCGCCTGGAGGGGATGGAGGGTTTTATTTTTGGAAACCTCCCCCTTTGTGTCTTTTTGATGCTGACATCCCCCCTCTCCAGAGGACACGGCTCGGCCCCCCTTCTTAGGAGAGGAGACATTCCAGCAACACCCACTTTGGCAAAGGGAAACAAACTACAACAGAGAAGCCTTAACCCCTGCCTGGCCAGGGAGACCCGGCCGCCGCCGGCCCGGCAGCCGACGTGCAGCCCCCGCAGCCCGCCCCGATGCCCGGCCCCGCAGCCACCCGCCGGGTCCCGCCGCAGCTGGGAACGCTCAGGAAAGGTGGAGCGACCCCGGCTTTGGGAGCACGGAGTAGAAGGCACGGATGCGAGAAGAATACAGCACTGCCCCTCAGCATCTGGGGACTTTTGGAGCTGCATCAGAACTGCTAGCCCTCTCGCTGCTCTGGATCGCATCTACCGGGAGAAAGGCACTGCAATGGGAAGAGCCTTGTTGGCTATCCCATGCTGGCTCCAGAACTCTCAGATCCTCTCAGCCCCATTCAGGGCTTTATAATCTTCCTTGTGTAAGTTCAGGCTAGAAAAGGACCCACGTATAAGCTCCAGGTCCTTCAGCCTGAGAGGTGTTTCAGGGGACATATTCCAGGAGCTTAGAGTAGATGTCCATCCTTCCCCCCCATGTGCCTCTGCCTGAGTACCAAGGGGCCGAGGGAGGACTTAAAATGACTGCTTTGCTTTATATGTGCTGAGAAAGACTGAGAGATGAGTAGGAGGAGGGAGAACAAGGGCACAAATCCCCTTTCAGCCCCACACATGAGCTTGACCTTGTGCTCTGCTGCATCACTACAGATCTCTGCTGCTCTTGGCCATCTTGAGCAAGGAGCAAATCCACCCACTGGAGTGCAGACACTGTCCTTTATTTGGGGTGGGCTCATTCCAACCCACAGAAGCAGTGGATACGTTGGTGGGTGACTTGTTGCCTTTACATGGAAAGAGACAGATTAGGGCACCTCAAATGTTCCCAGGAAGGAGATACTCACTGGATTCTGTCCCTGCAGTGGGTGCTGTGGTGACTGCGAGTGCAGCAGCTGGATGTCTACAGGAGAACACAAGGAACTCTGCATGTGCACAGAGTGATCCTTTGGGTACACCTTTACATCTTCCAGCAGCTCACAGGGCAAGGACTCTTTCAGCCAGCTGCTGCAGGTCAGCCACTGGGTTTAAAAAAGGCAAATTGCCATATCAGTCCATGATTTTATCTGATTTCTTTTGTCCCTTTTGATGTGCAGGGTGACTGCAACACAGGACTACTGGCTCCTCTTCTGTGCCCACTGCTCCCCAGCCCATTACAGCCCCATCCCACTGATGCTCCTTTCCCTTCAGCCTCTCCTACTACAGCTGCTGCCTTTCTTGGTCCTCCCCAAGGTGTCTGCTTTCCAACAGCTTTGTGGCAGAGGGGTATGTCCAGTTTCCCCAGTTCAGTCTCTCCAGCCTCCAGAAGTCGTGCCTCTCCTGTTTGAAACCAGTGGCTCCATTTCCCTTCTTCTCATTGCCCTTTGACTTTTAGGCTCTCTCAGACCACAGCCACCCTCTTCTTGGGATGGGAGCACTGCTGCCTACCCTCCAGCATGCAGAGGAGCTGGGAAAAGAGCAAAAGCACAGGGACTGAATCTCCCTGAAAGCATGCTGGGTCTGGAGTGGACCAGGACCTCAGCACATGCCTTCTAGCTGGGGATGGCAAGTGAGGGAGATGGGAGGTAACTTCCGATGGGAGGTAACTGCAGGTGAGCAAGTGTGACCAGAATAATGGGCAGAGTGGGTTCAGGCTTTACCTTGGAGCTGGCAGCTGGCTTACAGGGCAGCAGAAATACCAGAGGGTGCTTTGGCACTCCCTGGGGTGCAATCAGCTTGCCTCTCTGTCCTGTCAGGGCAGAGACAGTCACTTGGGCAGGAGTTTGCATGGCGGTGGATGTCAGAAGCAATGCCCAGTAACAGCCGTGGTTTGTTTCTTTGTTCTGAGGAAGAAGAATGTCCTTTCCATCCTCACCTAATTACTTTCTTATGCAGCAGTGGAAAGAATGCTTGTGCCTAAACCTGACATGAGAAAATTATCAATGCCATAAACAAAGCCATAAACAAAGCAGCCAAGAGCCAGGGTAGTGCTCAAAGCCAGAGCAGGAGACCCCAGAACAGGGGGCACAAGTGGATTCCTCCTTCCTAGAGGTGCTGGATCAACCCAGAGAAGAAGACGACTTCAGCATCCTCAGGGGACAACATGTGCACAGGAGCCTGCCCTTGGGGCACGAACGGTAGTGGGGCTGCAGGAGCCTCCCTGATGGGGCTGAGCAATGAAGTGTGCAAACCCAACAGAGCCATCAACGGCCCCCTGGCACCTCTTGCAGCCGCCCCTGGCTGCGGTGGAGCCTGGCCCAGGGAGCTGGCATCCCTTCTCAAATCAGCTTAGCTCCGTGTTTACAGTAACCCCCTGGAGCTGGACACTGAGCTCCTTGCAGCCTCACACATGCAAACACTCCTTAGCTTTTTCAGGGACGTGCTGGTGCCATTTGATCCCACAGAAGTGCTGCAACAGAACAGGGCCAGCTGTGGGCAGGGGCCCCCAATCCTCCCACCTGAGGGCTGTCTGGCACAAGGAGCTGAGGGCACAGGGGTTATGTGCAGGTGCTCCATAGCTCTTATTTGGCCATTCCCAAAAACAAACCCATTGGAAAGGGAGAAGGACAGGTGGTGTGGGAGTCCTAGTGCAGGTTGGGCTTCAGCATGTGGCACAGTGGGGGCTCAGCAGTCAAACATGAAATACCTCATTGCTCAGGAACTTACACAGGCAGAGTGTGGATGGTTGGGTTGGTGCTTCTGAGGTCAAGCTTGCACTTGGGAAGAGAAAGCAGCAGAGTGAGGATGGGGTAATAAGCTGGCAAGCAGGGTTTGACAGTCCAGCCCCCAGCATCAGGGAGCACAGGGCTCCTCTGGGGACATGACCTTCAGGCAGGAAGCTCAAAGTGCTTTTCACTGCCTTCACTTCCCTGAATTCACCATGTGACCTTCTAGGCAACAGAAATGGCACCAGAGGAAGTCTGAGGGCAGACACAGGTACAGCACCTCTACAAGTCCATGCTTTCTGGGCCCAGAGCACTGAGCTGAATGAGGCAGACCTGGCAGCCAGGTCAGAAAGCAATGAGCTCATCAGACCCTGCAGAGAAGAGGAGCAAGTGTGGCCTTCATTGATGACACTTCTCACCTGCCCTGTCTATGGCAGAGAGGGTGGGGTGCTTGGGCAGCTGAGGATCAAAGCCATAGGGCCAGCGGCAGAGCGGTCAAAGCAAGCGGGCTGTGACCTGGAGGGATGAACATAAGTCACATCATCTTGAGCCCTCTCAAAGGACAGGGAGAAGGGACTTTTCAAGACTGTGCTGATGGGAGGGTCCTCTGTGCTAGGCCCCCTCACACCTTCATTACCCCACCCATTGGGTCCACACCAGCTCTGTGCAAGTCCCTTGGGGTGTTAACACCTGGGAGCCATGCTTCCAGGGCCAGTTGGCCCCCAGATGTGGCTCCTGGCACTGTATCCCTTCGATTAATTAGCCCCTTTTCTTCCTCTTCAGAAGGGTTCACAACCCACATGTGCTTCTTCCTCTGCTGAGAGCACACCCGTAACGCACTGCAGATGGGACACATTCCATGGATTCAGAAGCTGCCTGCAGCTCCCGCAGAGGAAGAAGGAGTGTTCCCCTTGCTCAGGGCTCAAGGGCAGAGGAAGGTTGGCCAGCCTCACTGGCTTAAAAATCAGGGTGTGGAGCCAGCCTTGTAGAGGTACAACTCGCAGCTTCTCTGAAAAGAGCACTCTCACACCAGGAGGGAGAACATGGCAGCTGTGGAGAGCTGGACAGAGAAACAATTTCAAGGCAGCAGTACAGAGTCCTCTGGAGAGGATCTCTGTAACCATGGGCATCAGAGAGGCAGGAAAAGCAGCTTCTGAATTTGCAAACACAGCCAGCAAATGCTCCAGGGACAGCATTCCCACCCATTGCCTTTGCCGTGAGATAAACACAGCTCAGCACATTCATATATATGGCACCCAGGGAAGTAGACATTCCCACCCAACAGAGAAGCCACTACAGCCAGACACACAGCCTGGCCCTTTGGCCACCTCCACACACTCTTGGTGCATCCCTCAGAGCCTTGGGGACAACCTGGCTTCTCCCTGGGAGGAGGCCGCCAGCAGGCAGCTAAGAGCCATGTAAGCAGTGGTGTGTTGTCAAAAAACAGAAGAGAAATTGTCCAGTTCCTAGTCTAAAGCCAGGGTTTGCTGGTTTTATGGTTCCTTCTGCTTTCATTTACCCAGGGCAATCTCTGAGATGGAGGCACAGACCAGGCAACTGGGTGTCCTACAACTGGATTTCTTGGTCATGCTGTTGTCTAAGCATATGTCCATGCATTACCAAAGGCTGGGACCACATGCTGGGAAAAAGGTTACAAAAGAAGACAAAAACGTGCCACTAGGAAAAAGAAACCTGGAGAGCAGGATCAGATGGCAGAACCCAAGGGATGGGAACGCAGAGTGAGGCAGAGAGGAGATTGCTGTGGGCTACTGCTGTAGAAAGGCCCTGGTTGGGCTGGCTGCAGAGCACAGCTGGCTCCTTATTTATCCATCACACTATTCAGAGCCCATTTGGCAACTCCTCAGGAGAAAAAAAGAATGCTCAGTTAGAATGTGACTCATGCAGAGCTACAGCAGCTCAAGGGAGTCTGTCCATTTATAATTAATGAAGTCCTGTTTGAAATGATCTGACTGCAATCTTCCCTCTTCCCAAGAGGCCAGTCTGGCTTCTCTGCTTCTTCAGTACCTGTGGCTGCATGTGGCAGTGAGCAGTGAAAATCAGGAAAGCTTGATCATGCCCTAGGAGCACAGAGGCTGCCCTGACCAGGAAATCCATTGCATCACGTGTTCCCTGTGGAACAAGCTTGCTCAGGGCATCAGTCAGGTGGGGGACTTCAGCTGCTCCACTCATTTGCCAGCTGTCCTCACTAAGGAAGGAAAGGGAAAGGGAAGAAGGAAGCAGAACATCTTGCCATTTTTATGGGTTGTGGCCCAAGAAGAGGCAGGTCAGGGCACTGCTGAAAACAGTGGAAAGGACCCTGATAGTGTGAATTTCCATAACCTTTTCTTCCCCTTTTCACTCGGGTCTCAATGCCAGGAGGCTATTCCTGTGGCAGTTATTGAACATCAGCATGTCTCAGACTGGAAGGGAACAAGGAAGCAGGAACTGCAGCTTGAGGGAATGCAGAGAACCTGAGGACCTCCCCTAAGTGAAGCCTCCCTTCCTGGTGTCTGGTACAGCTTCACAGGCAGTACTTCTGAGGAAACCACAACCTGCAGAAAATATAAGAGGTGCAAACCAGTTGATTCAGCAGTGAGGACAGAAGAAACCAGGCAATGCCCAGACTATGCTAAAGAAGCTCTTCCTGAGAAATTCCTCCCATGCTGAACTTCTTAGCAACAAAGAGATCAGAAAAAATAAAACCAAACCTGAACCAAACCTCCAATTCTACAGAGTGTTTGCTATTAAAGTAGTTTCATTCCTACTTCTGATTCCAAAGCAATCTTCCTAAAAAGCAATGATTTTTTTCCTTCAGGTTGCTGTTCCTTCCTTAAGAACCTCATTGTGGCTGTCCATGGGGAACTTGGACTTTAAGTTCTTCAGCCCATCAGCTTTGCAAAACAGAGCAAAACTGATGATGGTAGATCCTGAAATAAGAATGATTGGTGTGGGTGAGGTTATATCTGCATATTATCTGGATTACTCTGCCATCCTGAGATTGCGGGCTCATACCCATCACAGGATTTTAGGTGCTTTCCTGCCAGTTTGGGCACTGCAATCACTGTGTGAGCAGTGATCTCAGCTCATTTCAGTGCAGTGATTTAAAGGGGATGCTTAATAGCTTATTAATAAGTGAATCTTAGGGAACTTCAAAAAGTGGCAATTATTAGTGGCGTGTGTTAGAGCTTAAATAGTTAGTCATCATGCAGCAGACTAGTGCATTGACACTTTACAGTCCCAGTGGGTAATTATTGGGATTAGGCTGAGTACCCAGTTTCCCAGCTATGACTTCACAGGCTGGGAATCCAGCTCTCTGGTGACATCACAGCTCCACAAGTCTCCCTCACTAGTTGCCGTGCTGACTATTGTCAGGTGGTGACTACATATAGGTGTGGCACACAGCCTTAAGAAAGGACCTACAGTCTTACAGGAAATAATAATGATGACTGAGGATCTAACAAGAAAATAAGCACAGGTCAGCTGTAGAGAAGATGAGCAAAGCCCCCTTTCTTGCCATACCACATCAGGTCATAATCTTCTGAGAAACACAAGGAGCTTGA
>VZUA01061041.1:16444-27852 GCA_013401035.1 Horornis vulcanius | reverse complement strand
CACTAGACCAGGTTGCTCAAAGCCCAGTCCAACCTGGTCTTGAACACATCCAGGAATGGGGTGCCCACAGCTTCTCTGGGCAACCTGCTCCAGTGCCTCACCACTCCCACAGTAAAGAATTTCTATTTCTAATATCTAATCTAAACTTACTCTCAGTTTAAAACTGTTACCCCTTGTTCAGATCTGATAATTTTCTGCAAACCACTAGAGCTTTGCTACTCTGCAAACATTTTAATAAGTGACTTTGTGAGCCTTCAGCAAGTCAGTGTCTAACACTGAGTGACTGATGGTGAAGCTGTAGCTAGGTGGTTGTAATTTTCATGATTACAATATGAACATTTGGAGAAGAATATATAGGGAAATAAATCTAGTAGTTGAGGACAAAAAAAAAGACAACAATCTAGTACAATGTTGCTTGAAATATGCAAGTGCTTGTCTGTATATTAATTATAAAATTAAAGGAAAACCCACATGAAGCTCAGGATGCTAACATGAACAAACGACAGAAGATTTTGATTTTAAAAAGAAGCATCAGCACCACCCATGTTCCTGCAGACTGGAGGCTGATCAGGCTGCTGCCTAAAAGCCTGGGGTCATCCCAAATCCAAGTCTACTTTGCAGAAGCAGTGGGGACACAGCTGTACTTACAGCATGAGTACTGACAACCACGTAAGCTGGCAAACCTGACCAGAGACCTATAAAAGAAGACACAGTAAGGGACATTCTAAAAGATATATGTTAAGTCCTACAGGTATATGAAAAAGAATATGATAAAGCATTCATTTGTACAGCAAATTCTCAAGTTATATCAAATGGTTCTGGCAAATCTGGGGTGAAATCCATGTTTAAGACATGGAATATTGGTTTAATTCCTAACAAAATTACTATTGTTGGAGACTTCCATTTGCTATATGTCATTGGCATCTATAAGACAACTGATTATTTTTCCCTTACTTGTTTAAATTTTTTTTGCAGTATTGTTCTGCCCTGTGTTAGCAGAATGCCTCTGCAGACTAAGCACTGCCACAGTCTAAATATTGAATCTTAGTAATAGTAAATGAAATGTGACAAGCTGGTGTGGTAATTGTATCGTACATGCAAAAGCACCACTCCAGAGTAGTTTGTATATATTTATACAGTCTTCAGAGATCTGATGGTTTGCAGATGAATTTTTTTTTTTGTAGAAGCAGGACTTCTGGGTTTTTGGTTGTTTTTTTGTTTATCCCATTTCATTGATGCTGCAGGTCTCACTGGTAACTGGGTAACATCATACAGTGCAAGAATAGAGTAGTCAAACAAGCATCAGAATAAAAATGAAAAGAAAATAAATCTGTAGTGGGGAGCATATAGAAAGATTTTTGTTAACAGAGATATTTTAAATTTTCATCTTCCCTAGTTAGCAAAGTTCTGGAAGGCACTTACTAGGGAGGCAAAAAAAAAAAAGAAGCCAGTAAAAAATGCCCAGCTAGTTGTTCATAATTCATTATATGATGAAGGTAACAATCAGGACTAGTATTTCATTCATACAGCACACTGTCAGAAAATAAAAAAGTAGTCAATAGTTACGTTTTGTCTGGGGTTTTTTTGAACTAATTTAGCAAATCCACCAGCACTAGAATTGCAATTCTGATTAACTTCATGCTTTCATGCTTACATGAAAAACATGTACTTCTCAAGCACTTATCAAGAATCTAGTACTTTTGAAACCCTTTACATCAAATATAAAGAGGGTGCACTCTTTTAGGTCTCATAGCTGCCAGTGACTGCCATAAACAGCAAAGGGAGGGTTCACACAGATTTGTTTCTGTTCTCAGGCATGCCATCCAGAATGAAACTTTCACCTTTTACCTTTACATGTCTTCTCCCAGTGCTGTGACAAGAAATGTGACTCCTTTTGCTCATTTTCTTCTTCTAGTGCATTTTCCATAACAGCCATTCTGAAGAGGTACTTTAAAAGGAAAGAATTTACATAATAAATAAACATGCCTCATTCCATAATGCAGATTCTATAGGTAGTATCTTGGCTTTCCTTTAAAGCATGGAAACCTGATGTCCCAGTAAAATGTCCTCATGTTCCTACGCTGACATACCATCACATTTTTAAAAGTATACTTATTTCCACAGCTAAGTCAGTTGTTCGTGATGACTAAAAGTAGCTCGATTGGACTGTATGGCAAATAATAAAACATTTCTTAGCTATGTAGTAACAACACAAACATATGTTATTAATGCTTATCAAAGTAAGACAGTTGAAATTTCATTAGCAAAGTAGATTAATCATCCTCAGAATAGCTGTTTATTACATGTAAGAACAGAAGCAAAATACTTTTTCTGCTGGAGTCCTTAAAAACATAGGAAAAAAATCCAAGGACTTTAACAGACCTTAAAGAAGTTGTATTTTCCCCAAGGGATTTCTACAAAGTGATGTCCTGGAAGATGTGAAATTACATGGGATGAGGTTTCAGAACCCGGATAAAGCAGAGGGTTAAGCAGGTAAAGTTTTATGGTACATTTAAGTATTTGGAAGCATTGAAATTTTTGAAGTGGGTACAATTTTTACATTACATTACATTATTTTTACAAATTCTCTTAAGTGGCATTTCTGTTTAACTAAGTCTACCCCACATAACTGTTAGGATTGTTAAGCTAGGAGTGACTGAGCTTAGCTCTGCCTTTTGCAATGTGCCTTGCTTCAGCTTGCATGTTCAAACAGAAGACAACGAGCCCCTGCAACTGGATTTCAAGAGGGCAATTTAAAGCTCCTGGGAGAAGCTGTACTGACAGTCGCTGAGCATGCAGCATCCCTCAACTGAGCCACGGCACAACATGGCCAGGGAGATTGCCTGGCTGCCTGTCTGCATACATTTCTCCACTCCTAAGGAACACGAGGTTTTATTTCTACTAGGGGAAAAATATCTTTGCAAGGTTTACTCAAAGGAGACAGCTAGAGTATTGCCAGAAGATTAGAAAAAGAGAGAGCTTCAAAAGATAGACTAAACAGAAAGAATTGCCTTTGTCCCTGGGATGTGCCCATCCATACTTAGTGAACCTGCTGTCAAGGCTTTACTTGGTTTCATTGCCTTAAAAAGGTCCCCAAAGAGCGCTCTCTTTAAAACACATTTTGAAGAACAAAAGCCTAATTTGAGAGTAATGCCACCTACACAGGCTTCAAATTCAGGGGCTAATGTTTCTTGGGGTTTTAAGAATTTTTTAAACCCTTTCCTTTATGTAAGAAAAGTCAGAATTCTATTTTTAACACCCTTCTTAAACATTTACTGGGAAAAGGAAATAACAATGTCAGTGATGTTATTGGTGAATTTTTCAAGAGACAAGTGAGTGGGTTGTTGTGATGTTAAGTGCCTGATGCAAAGGGTTTATTCATTTCTTTACTATGATGTGTGTCCACATTATATCTTCCAGTGTTTTGGAGAAAGATGTAAATGCCAAGAAAAACACACATTGAAAAATCTCAGGAGCAAGAAAAAAAAAGTTTTCTAAATGCTTTATCACATTGAACAAATATATAGAGAAAAATGGAAAATAACTGCACACAAAATAGAAGCAAATGGATCTTCATTAGTGAGAATATTTTCATCTTAGAAGAAATAGAAAAAAAGTCTGCCATATCAGAAAAGGAAACAAAATAAATATTTGCAAACCCAGAAACATGAATATTTTGAACACAAAGTTAAGTTTCAAAATTTTTAACTCCATTTTAAGCTTTTTACTCTAAACTACCTTTATTCTTTCTTTCTAGCCTTGATAAATATCTCCCTGAAAATTCCCAGTGCTGCTCCTAAGATTGCTGGGAAGGAAATACCTTCATATAAGCAGCCCAGGGGAGACATGCTTCAAGATTTGTGGCCAGAGCAGTGTTGATAGCACATCAGTGGTTTAGCTGTTGTAGGCTGAGGATGCACAAGTATTTGGGAGGAGATTCAGCCAGGACACATGACCTGAACTGACCAAAGAGATGTTCCATCCACTGTAGCACTGTGCTAAGGATTACAGCCCAGAGAAGTATCCCTTGCTCTGAGACTTGCTGGACACCAGTCTGCTGGTGAGAGCTGGTGAGAGATTGTCTTTGCATTACTTGATTTTTTTTTTGTTATTTTTCTTTGCTTATCAAACTGTTTTTATTTCAACTTATGAGTTTTCCACCCTTTTGCCCTGTGATTCTCCCCCCTTTCTACTGTGGGGGCATAGCAAACAACTGGGTGGAGGCTTAGCTGCTAGCTGGGGTCAGCCCACTACAGTATTTTTGTCCCTAAGATGATGTTAGGTCTTTATCAGAGCTGGGGCTCAGGAAATGGCTTCTCAGGAAAGCATAGAAAGTTGGATTTCATTGTCCTAAAATGAAGCCATGATGCTTCTCCTCCTGGCACGGGAAGGGCTGGGGGAACTAGAGAGATGTGAGAGCCCTGAGAAATCCAACTTTCTGGTCCTGTTCTTTCCAGACACTTGCAGGGATGCAGACACAGCAGTTGCTGGCACTGTTGAAAGATTGTGGTCCCATCCTGTGTCCCCACCCTCCTCCAAGGACAGCCTATTTTGCACAGGCCTTGCATTTGCAGGGCAGTGGCAGCAGCCAGCCTGGCTCCCCAGGGGTCGGAAATGGGAGAAGTGGGAAGCAGTGCCTGTGCTGTGCCGATGCCCCTCCAGTCTGTTTTCCTGGGGAGCAGTGTGTGTTGCCCAGGCTCATATCCAGCCTTGAATTTCAGGATGCTTTTAGTAGATGGAGTAATTTTTCACGGCCTTCAAAGTGCCATTGTCTTGAGAACATGGATGATGCATCAGCCATTTTCTGTAAATGCTGTGACAGAGATGATACCACTGCTTCTTGCCATTCAGGGATTTCCCTCTTCAGAGAGAACATTCTGTCAGGAAAAGACGAATAAAAAACCATCTAATCTTCATAACCACGAGTGCCTCTGGACCTGTAACTCATTAGCAACTAACAGACTGGCAACGTTATGACCTCTTAAGGTTTGGAAAGGGGTTTGTGTTTTACATTGGAACAATACACTATCTTTTTGGTTTCAAAAACGACACCCTACTGAAGACATCTTTTTCAGATCAATATCAGGCTTTCATTTCAGATCTCTATTCCAATCTGCCATCAGAAGTGACCAGGCTGCCTTGGATCTCAGAAACATTTCTATTGCAAGAACTTCCTCAAAATCAATACCTCATTGCAAAAAATATCTTTCCAGACAGTCCTGTTTTCTCTTGGATAATCCTAAAGTGACAGAAAAAGCTTTCTTTTATATGAGCTGATAGATAAATATTTCAGCACTGGTAGTAGGTTTTAGTAAATTTTTTCAGATACTTACCTGATGAAATGCTGTTTGAAGGGTTGAATTCTTACTTCTGATTGAATTATTTCTGGAAATAGAATGTCACCAAACTGGTGAGAAGAGAAAAAAAAAAAAAAAAAGCAGGACAAAAATTCCCCAAAATCAGAAACAGGATGAGAAAATTGTGCAGTAGTCTGAAAAGCCAGGGTGAAGAATAAGACCAAAACCATCCAGGTGGCTGCATTTAAAGCAAACACCAGATCACAATTCAGATTGACATCCAACTGACTCCAAGAGAGAGGAGTTAAAGTACAAATAAAGTAACTCAGACAACAACTTTCTAGTGCAATTTTAGCTGGAATGAGCATGTGATTGCAAAAGCCAGTGATTGATAAATTAGTTCTTGAGACAGCCAAAAGCACTCAGAAAAACTTGAGGAATTCAGCGTCAGACTTACAAATGAAGCTACTGGAGAAAGCAGGATAATGACGTTCAGCAACGTGGTTATATCCTGGTGTTTGTAGTGGCAGACTTTGACCAGGCATATCTATATACAGTAACAGAGAGGAACATTTCTTGTAATTTTTTATATCACCACCTACAGATGATGTTCTGTATCTTTGTAACAAGATTCTCGAGCCCTTGCTGTTCTCTTTTTCATCCTCCCACTTCTTTTATTCAAGTAATAAGAGAGATTGGCTAAAAGATACTTGAAAAAGATCACAAATGTTTCAAGAACGCAAAAATTTAAAAGTACCTCCTGTGCATTTTGTAAATGTGATTGGCAGGTTATTCACCAATTAAACCTCGATTTCTAATGCCAAACTGCTGATGTAGAAGCTGCTGACAAAAGTGAAAATAAATTCCAAATACACATTCACTTCCCACCTCACCTCGGAGCTCAGGATCAGATTGATACTGACACCTTCAGACTGAGAAGTGTTTGTAGGATCATAGAACCAAAGAGTGGTTTGGTTGGAAAGGGTCTTAAAGATCACCTTGCTCCAAACCCCCTGCCAGGGGCAGGGTCGCCTTCCTCCAGACCAGGTTGCTCAAAGCCCCATCCAAACCTGGCTTGTTCATTTTCAGACAGATGTTGTCGGTGGATGTGTCTGCTTGGCCAGGCAGTCCTGTATGTCCCAACATCCTGTTCCCCATGATTGTGCCCTCACCCACCACCTAACTCCAAACCAACATGAGAGATGTGTCCTTGCCTGAGCTGCCTAAGGCAGCAATGCAGAGCTGGGGAGGTGAGCTGGGGGGCTGTGGGCAGCTGGGGCACCGGTGTGTGGGGAGCACAGAGGAGTGTATTTACTCCATGGCACAGCCACTCCTCACTGCACACTTTCTATACATGTCACTGATGTCTCACCTCCTCCTTTCCATTCCTCAACCATGCCAGCAGAGTAGAATACAGCAAACTGGTGGAGAGGATTGAAGAAACACAAGACAATTTATGCTGGAAGGCAGAGATTCAGCTTTCCAGACCCCCAGCCCTTCACCACTCAGAGCAGATGGTCAAATGAATGCCCTCCCCAGATGTGATGCATTTCTTATAGGTTTTTTTTTCTTTGCTATTTTTATTTGCTTAGGGTTTTGTTTCTTTGTTTAATTTTGTTCCNTTTTTTTTTTTTTTTTTTTTAACCTGCCCCTCTCTTTCCTCCTTTAGCTTTGGCATGGCAGATTGTATTGGGTTTAGATGGCTCAGGCCAGGATGCTCTAGTAATAATTTCCTCCTTCTCCAGCTGAGGAAGGGGACTGATATAGTGGATAAGCGGGTACCTGGTGGCCACCCAGAAACTATGCAAGACATAGATGTAGTTTTTTATTGCTGAGGATGATCTGTTTGAAATAGTTTCCTATTACATAAAGTCTAACTCAGGAAGTCTACTGTTCTTGTATCATCATGGAGGTGAAATTGGTTAATAAAAAAAAGAAACAACAGGGAAAAACAGGTGACAAACTTCACCTATGTCCTAAAGAATTGCATGCCTTCAGAAACATGCCTTCCCAGCAACTTTAATGGCTTACTTCCACCTCCTCAGCATTCCCAGCTCCCTGAGTTCATTATATTCATTACAAGGAAAGTATATGTGCCTGAGCCAGTGGTGCAAATGTCACGCCTGAAGCTGCTCTACACCTGGGACTGGCACCAGGCCACCAAGAAGTGTTGCACTGAGCACTGCAGCATATAAACTTCCTGTTGGAACTTGCCCCTTATCTCTTGGGATGATAATTCACCTCCCCTGAAAAATTATTTCCTTCCTAGGGATCCTGGGGGACCTCTGGCTCTAGACTGGTACATTTCCACAGAATGTTTTAGACTCAAAGATGCTATGTTTTATGAGGTAAAACAGTTTTTCTGAAAAAATTACAGTCCATGCAGAACAATACTGTATTCTTTCCTCCCACTTGCCTCATTCCCTAGAAAAAAAATAGAAACCAGTTGGGAAGAGTTGGATGTCTTTTTATGAAAAAACCACTTGGGATCTTCCTACGAGCAGGAAGAGAAAGCGTGAGATTAAAGAAACTGTGCTGCCTTTCTCACCTCCTCTGTAATACGCAAGACTGGATTCATGTTGCCACCTACCAGTTCAATTTGGCACTGATGTAGTTTACAGATTTCCATTTTGTTAATTCTCTTTCTCCTACAAGCACTGTGTTCTTGTATGCTTAAGGGAGTAGAGCCTGGACGAGTCTCAAGAAGGGTAAGAGTAGTGTTAACACAAATTCATTAAAATTGTCATCAAAATCAAAAACTTTTTTTTTTTGCTGGTCAGGAGCCACGTTACTTTTCCAGTCTTTCAAAGACCCATTTGTGCTATTTTCCTCTCCCTGAGCTAAGGAATCTGTGTAGCTCTACATTTGGGACTTCTCATTTGAAAATATTTGAGCAGGTCTTCCTTTGTGCTTGGGACATCTGCTTAAGCTCTTTAAATTTAGAAACAGAGTATTCTACCAGCAATAACTTTAGATGAATTAAATAGTACTTGCTAGCAGCAGAACATCAGGAAAGTTCCTCTGTCACCAAGGTGAATAACACTAGAGAATTATGCTAAAAGTTCAAGATGCATATGAAGTCTTGTTCATTTCAATCAATTAACTCAGGTCCCTGTTAACACTTCTAAACTGATAAATTACTGCAGATTTGGCACTACAGCAAAAGCTGTACCTGTCTTCTATTTTTAAATTATTTTCTTTAATAAGTCTTCCTAACATAACTTCTGTGATTGTTATCCAACCAAAGAATTCCCCAGCTGGTCAGTTGGATGATACATTTGACTTCCAGAAATCTAAAATTTTTCAGAATTATACCAGTATACTTTTCTTTAGTTATACCAGTATTTAGCTAGTCATCATAGTCAGCTGACATGTAAAGACTCAAAACAATGGAATGTCCCATACACAAAGAGGAGAGATAAAGAATAAAGAAAGTAGCTGAAAATGTTAGATGTCTATTGTTCATGTGCTAATGCATGATAGATATGAAGATTATTATGAATAGTACTTTTCATTCTTATTATCTCCACTAAGTATAGCATCATTATTTCCTTAACTTTCTTTAGAATAAATGTGAAGAAAAACTTTAATGAATTCTCCTTAGAAGACAGTTTTGGTGGCAGTTACTTTAAAAGAATCTAGTAGGTTTTTTTTCTCCAACATAATGACAACAAATTAAATGATTCATAGGAAAATGTCATGAATTTGCCTGTATTTCAGTCAGTCCTTTAAATACATATAGTTTAGAACATTTACTCCTGCAGTTTATGAAACAAATACATACTGCTCTCTCTCTAGATTGTCTTAAAAAATTTACAAAACTCGATTAATGGGCTTTGCTCACAAACTTGGATACCTGAGTACTTTACAGACAAATTTGCTAACTGAAATGGATACTAATTTGCCAAAATATTTTTAACATATTTTCTAAGATACAGAAAATTAAAGTCCACATTTTGGTTTTGAAATCAGAACATGCTTAAAATGACTAAACAAATGACATTTTCAAGATATATGATTAGATTATGAAGGCAAAAACAAACTAATGGTAACACACTGCAATAATTCATATCCCTGCTGAGGTATTTTTAACCTTATTGCAGTCTTACTTTTTTCTGACAGATCTTACTTATGCTTTCTCAATAATTAAAATAAGAGACAAGACAAAAAAGGGATCATGGAGGTACCTGCACAATTTTTATGCAGTGTCTAACCAGAGCTGTGAGTAAGAGGAAACATTCCTCTCTGTCTTAAGTTTGGTGTTACATATCTACATAAATCTTGTAGAGAATCACATATGGCACTATTCTGCAAGATGGCAGGTGCTCCCTGTAAGATGCTCTGTTTTCTGAATGTTGAGTGGGAGTTGAGAAGTGGTTTGGACTGTGTTACACTATGATGAGAAGCTGAGCAAGAATTGTTTATTTTCATGTTTACAGTTCTGACTTATTTGAATAAGGAAAAAAAAAAAAAAAACAACAGACAGAAAGGGCTAATTAAACTCAAATTCCTGCAACTCTTTTACCTCTTTGGAAGGAGACAATCAGTGTATCCCTCATAACTGATTCAGAGCACTTAAAACCAGAGACAATGGGTATGCTTAGGCCTCTTTAGAAATCCTCTTCTAGATGGGTCTTACAGAAGATCCAAAAACTTTAATGAAAAAAGTTCAGAGCATTTTGTCCAGCTGAAAAGATGAAGTTCTTTGGGGAAAATTAGCTCCAGCAAGAGAGCGAAGAGGAAAAAAACCCAAACTGCTGGCTAAGAAATTTCCTCTCCTGTACTTTCCTAGTCTTTGATATCAAAGCAAGAACTACAATTCGAGCAAGATGAAAACATGTTCTTGATGTTCTTGTATCCCTGGCAAGAATGAGCCCCATCTCAGAGACAGCAGTCCAGGAGCCTGACTGACTAAACTTCATGATGCTGCAGCAGGGAGCAGATGCCAGCCGGCTGGAAAGCTTCATGGGAGAATAATACTTTCTTGTTCTGCCACCAAAAGGGAAATTATTGCTAACAAGATAACAGTTGTTGTTCTATTTAAATTATCCTGGTAAAATCATTTTTTCTGACACCTATTCCCTATACTACGTCTAAA
This sequence comes from Horornis vulcanius, assembly GCA_013401035.1. Classification (NCBI taxonomy): domain Eukaryota; kingdom Metazoa; phylum Chordata; class Aves; order Passeriformes; family Scotocercidae; genus Horornis; species Horornis vulcanius. The sequence goes on along the minus strand of VZUA01061041.1, from coordinate 17,457 downwards.
CAACACATGAGCAGGCACTGTGCCATCCAATAAGCTAAGCAAGACAGTTGTAAGTGCAGGCAGCTTGCAGATGATTCATTTTTGTGATTAGTGGTAACAAGCAGTGCTCTTTCTAGAAATGCAATGATTTCTGTTGACCTTGTTTCATGGGCCTTAATACAAGTTTGAAAATAAAAATCCTTATTCAAGGCTTGCTCTGTCAGCTGTGGCACTCTGGCTGGTGAAAAACTTGCATGGGATTTTATGGTGACTTTAACACACAGTCTGCCATAAGTCAGACTCTGACCGTCAGTGGGGGATGTCAGATAAGCTCTGACTCACCGGGAAAGTTGATGTGAATGTGGCAGCTTCGACATATTTTGGATGACAAGACTGTCTGACAGTTTGAATCTCACAGCTGGTCTTATATAAGAGAGAGCTGTAGCCCACCCTTCCTCTGCTAGGGCAAGCAGAATTGCTGGCCATGATCTCTTTCCCACTTGCTCTAGAGGTGCTGAGACGGACAGTGATCATCTTTCATACAGGACAAGGAAAAGGCATGGGACCAAATAGACATGCCTCAAGCACTCATAGAAGTCTAATTATAATTTGCCTTATAAAGTCTGCCTCTGATTAAAAAATGCCTAAAAAGCATTTTCCTGGCTTTATCAATTCTCAGATCTTTCTTTGATGACTCCATGTTGCCTTTACTATGAAAATGATGAGAAGAAATATGCCAATAAGAATATAAACTAATTTATTTACATGAATCTGTTGTTTACTGAAAGTAAACCTCCTAGCAGGCTGCCTTCATCCTTTTAAATGTGCATGTTTTAATAACGTTCTTATTCTTTAAGAAAATGACAACTATTAGTAATTTCTCCACCCATTTGCCTAATTATGGCAGTTATCAATTGTAATACAACAGGCTTCTTTTAGAAGCTCATCTGGAAATATAAATCATCCCCTTCCATCCCTGCTAACACCAAAATTCCCATCAAAAGATCCTGCAGTAGCTAGCAAGAACATAGCAA
>VZUA01061037.1:14856-26339 GCA_013401035.1 Horornis vulcanius | reverse complement strand
CAGAGCACAACTGTTCCCTCATGCATGAATGGGAAGGAGATGAAAGAAAAGATGGACTTCTGAGGTACAGCAAAAAACAAAGACAACAAAAGTGCTGATCATGAGGGAATGACACAACTCATTGCTGCAAAAAGGATGAGAGAAAGGAGCTCAAACAATGGTGCAGACAGCTAAGTGACATGTAGAAGAATTGAAAAATCTACAGAAGTGTCTTTTCTTTCCACACTTGACGAGAAACAATTAAATGTTGGTACATCTGTCATAAAAAAAGATAATTGAAACCTGTTACCGTCATTATAGACGGCAACTTAACTACCAAAACTGTAACTGTCCAATTAAATGTTGCCCCTCTGTTATCTATACCACTTGCTAAAATGAAAAACTCCTTTAATGCTGGTGATGATTTACCACCAGTATAGCTGTTACAAACCATGGAGCTGAACTGGCATATTTTATAAGGTGGATATTTAGGCTACAGGGTACCTATGTCTGTTTGTACACACACAGATGGGGGAAGACAGGCACACAGGGGTGCATGCAGGCTCACATGCGTGAGCGCACGCATTCATGCACTTGCTCTTGCACACCCACCAGCAAGGACAAATTTTGCAAACAGATGAGGTTTTTGACAAGGAATCCAAAAAACCCAGATAATTGCCAGAAGCCTCACTAGGTGTTTACTCCCCTGAAAGTCCACCAGCCTGTGAAAACAACACCGTGCTAAACTAATCCACTGACTGTTGCTACTTGCTTGATAACGCACAACACTTCACAAAACTGCAAAGCAGTTATTGACCCTGTCAGAACACCTGATTAATGGATAAATGCTGTAATTGATTAGCAGAGCAGTGTGAATTAAAACAGAATACAGCATCAATAATGAGCCACTAACAAAAGGTAGCTGACATAAAACATAAAATGGTAGCCTGCAGCCATAAAATGTAAAATGGTAGCCTGCAGCCATATCTCATCAAAGACATGCGTTTCTTAAAAACAGAAGAAAACATTACCCCTGAAAAAAACCCACAAGTGCAGTGTCCTGTTCTCTGCATTCTTTAGGCTTTTCTCTTGGTAATGATTAAACCACCAGCAAAATGTTATGGGAACTACTCCAGAATCCACTTCATACATCAAGCCAGGCAAGGCAGTTAAATGATTGCATTATCCTCTGGGCTTCTCTACCCTTAAAGAAATTCACTGCTCTCCATTTTACCCCAGCGAGCTGTGATTTTGGAGTGGCGCCGGGCGCATCCAAAGCTGCCATCAGTGGGGTGCAAAGGCAAATCCCACAATTCATAGGTACACAAGGGAGGCCCACAACGGTGTCACACCAAGGAGACAACTTGGAGCTACAATCATCACATTGTTACACTTGTTTTCCATTCCCTTAAGGGCCTTAGGAGGCCAAATGATCCCACTTTTGTTCCTTTTTCTTTCTGATTTAATCCTCCTCTAAGGCCTTACATTATGCCTGACATTATATGAAATAGATTATATAGATTTCATACAGCACCTGCAAACACACACGTGATGTTTCCCTGCTGTAGGAAAGCAAGTTTGTAACACTGTCAGAAGCACAGAGTTGCTTCCTTTCATGGCACCTCTCTTGGTCTTCCAGCTCTTTAGGCACTATGCATTACTCTGTGCATTAGGCAAGTTGACACACCTAATGTAATGCCATCAGACATATCAAAGCTGTCCTGGTACAAGCAGAAAATAACATTAGCTTGAGTAGAGCACTTAATGCAATTACGTTGCTCTGACTTCCTGAGCTAGCTCACTCAGAAGTAATTTAAGCATTTCTACATGACACTGCATTGTACCCAGCAAACACAGCCACTGCTCAAAATGGTTGTTGCTACTGGTAAGTCTCTTGGAAGTCTCTATATGTCCTTTTCCCCCTTAAAATAAAACCCAGAAGCTGTTAAACTGAAGATCCGTACTTTTGATAGGAAAAATATGAATAATGAATAAAGTGGCATTATTCCCGTACAATAATTTTCTCGAAATCTGTCAATCTGATGTCCATTTTACATTTCTCTGCAAAGCTTAATGTATTTTTCTAGCAGTTCTACAAATTTACAGATATATATTCAGAGATATAGTCCTTTGGAAATCTACATCTTTTAGGATAATGCTTTATTTTTTTCATTAGCTAACCATGAGACTTATTTTGGGTGCAGAACGATTTTTCTACTTCCCCAGCTGTTTCAGGACTGCTACCTTTTCACAACTTTTGCAATTTAAATACTTTACTAATTCAGGTGCAGATTTCATTACATCTCTCAACGGTAATCTAAAGCATCACCTGTGTAGGTGATCCCTATTTAACAACCAAGAAAATCAGATCTTTCCAAAGAAAAAGCCTGGTGTCTTTGTGTTGGAAGATCTGCCCTCCCAATGTGCCTCTCTCCCTTTACTGACTGTAGAAGTTACCCTAACAACTTGCACTTTGAAAGCTACAGCTACATCACAAGGCTTCTGTCTTATCAATTTAAGATAATTGCAATTAAGAAGGCTTTTAACCCTTTCTATAGTACTCTGCTATCCTCAGTCCTCTGCAGGTCTTTGTGAGGACCAAGGGATGGAGAAGTAAAATGTGCTCGGATGAGTCCCTTCCCTACTGCAGAACATCTCCAGTCCAGCAGGAGCTCCCTCATAGGCACCTCTTTGTCCTAAAACATGGCTGGACAAAAGGAGGGGCAGGTCACTGTGTATATGAGTTTGTGCCAGAGAAGGGGATCCTGGGTCTCCCTTATTGTCCATGTTCTCCAAGAAGTCCTGTGCTCCAGGATACCAGCTGTTTTGGGGAGCACTGAGGCATAGGTCAATTTCTGCCATATAAAAAGCTATTGGCATTTCTGTCTTGCTGAGCCTCAACAGGAAGAATAAGGAGTCTTTGATCAAAACAGCAAATGGCTGAACATCTTGGGCATTTTTGGAGTTTGAACCTGGTCAGAGTGATGGTGAGACTGAGCCCAGCTCTCACTGTTAGGGCAGGTGGGGTAGCCCTGGAGTATCAGAAATATCGGCACCGAGGAACTCCTTAAAAAAAAAAAAAAAAAAAAGGAGACCTGCTGACAGCTCAGCTGTTTCCTGGAATAACTTCTTTACTTACCTGACTCCAGAGAGCCTGCTGGTGCTGGATCCCCAGTGCTGGGGGATAGCTGCCCATAGCCCTGATACAGAAGCCTGCAACTGATAATAGGAGAGATTACACTGTCTTCAACCATGTAGAAAACACCAGCTTTCTACTGGTTATTACCAAATCCAATGAGTTTTTACAGAAATGAAGTCTTGTCTTCTTTCCTTAGCTATTTTTATATTGTATTGTTAAATATGAAACCTGGTTTCAGCCTAGAAGTATCTAAAAAGTAACCTAAAAAATAATTCCAGCAGCCCAAAAGAGGAGCCTACTTTAAAAAAAAAAATACTGACATGAGATAAAGTNGCAGGGAAGAGGAGAGATGAAACCCTGGCAGCTGAAGGTTCAGCTTGATCCTCAGAAATTTTAAAGAAGACATTCTTCTCCACAGCTATTGTCAGAGCTGGAGACAAAAGTAGAGGCCCTTTCAGCCGCTGAACTTAGCCAAAAAGCCATTTGTAACTCCTGCAGAGCAGTGCTTTTATAGGTCAGGGCATACTCCAAAAAGATTTTCTCTCTTTTTCATTCTCTTTTTGGAAGATTTGGTTAGTACCCAGAAACTTAGCTCAGAAATAAGCAAAAAAACATTTCAGCACATTACAGAACAGTGGTAGAAAGACCTCCAAGTGCATTGTTTTAACACAAACACAGTTTTCCGATTCAGAATTATCTTTTATCAGTTGGTGCACACACCTGCAGCGGTCATTGCTTCTCAGACATAATTGTCCATGAATTTTTGTTTGCTTTTGGGTCTTGAGATACATTAATGCATAGGTCAAAGAAGAATTTCGGAATTTAATTTTTCTTCCAGTCCCTTAACATCAAGAATCTGGAAAACAGTTTTAGCAAAAACATTTTTCCAATTAGAAGGTGCTAAATTTTTTTTGCCTAATAAAACTCAATCAGATTGGCCAGATGAGAGAAGTGCAAGGATCTACAAAGGAAATGCCAAGGTAACAGCCTTGCTCTGTTTTTGTACCCAGCTAGTGGGACAAAGTTTCCTGGAATGTATGTCTGACTGCACTCCAAGGGCTGCTTGAGAATTCAGGCTTTAACTGAAATGCTGGTTTTAGTTCCTGGGGGACCAGGTCCTCAACTAAAAATCCTTCCTATCCCCCCAGAAATGCAACTGGAACTATTTGCTACAAACAAGCAAACAAGAAAGGAATAAATCCTACAGAATTAAACAGTACAAAAGAAAATGTAGTCAAATAGAGAGAAAAGAAGGAGAATTGAGAAGACTGAGAGAAGGACACCAGAGCCATATAGTTAATATAAGAGCAGGAAACAAACCCAAACATTTTATCAAAGGAGAATATTTTAGAAATCCACACGCCCAATGTTGTTGATAAAACACTGCTCTGGTAAAATCCCCAGTGATTTCCATGACTGAATAGGAAAAAGAGAAACGTCATTAGCTAACTCCTGGTACACATTTAAAGAGAGACATCTTGTTTAAATATATTTTCTTTCAATGAGTCTGCATGGCTAAATCAGTGATAATCAGAGGCTTTCAGACAATGTTATACCCAAGGCTGCCAAACCCAAACAAAATCTTTGATGTGTGCAGGTGTTGAACATTACACTGGTAATCAGAATGATTGCTTGGCCCATATTCATATTTACAGTGGTGATGAATGAGCAATATTTGAGTGGGTTAGAAGGTCTTCTTGATACTTCTGTGAAATGATTATATCGGTTTTGTTTCACCCTAAGTAACATTCCATCTTTTTGGTGTGCTATTTTCAGTGCAAACCATAACAAGGTGCCCTCCTTTTGATATATGCCCTAATTTCTTTAAAACATTTTGAATACCACCTCAAGACATTGTTTAACAGTAATTTGCACTTACAACTGAGCACATGCAAGAATAGCTCCAGAGATAACGAGAAGTCACAGCATGCACAGCAGAAGGAGGTTTCAAAAACAATTTTTGGTTTTTGTTGGTTTTGTGTTTTTTTCCATGGGTAAATTAGGGTAGATAAATGCTAAAAATGAGGTCTGCTTCTTCCAAAATACCCAAAGCTCTCAATTCACCAATTGAAGTCACAGGGAAGTGAAGACAACAAAGAGGATTTTCTGTTTCTAGAAGGTTACTGTGGATGACAACTTGTGCCAGTTGTGGATGAAAACTGCACCAAGGCAACCATCAACCACTTTGAGAAGCTGATGGTGTGTTTGCAGGAATTATTTAAAAGTCACACAAAGTATTCTATGTAATGATACTAAAATATATTCCAAAGTGAAAGGTATACAACATGAATACTTTCCAAAGTTAGCTAGATATAATACTTTCCAAAGTTAGATATCTAAGATGAATTTACAAGGCTTCTACTACATTGACTTGTATGGTTACCTATAATGTTTAGCCCTTAAATTTTAAATGTTTCATGTAGTATAGACCTTCTTAGCTTACCAGAGCAGTTCTGTTTTACCAGTATCTACAGTTTTTCAAAGCAAATTGGCATTGCTTACACTGAACTCAGCCAGTCACATAAAGATGAACAGAAAGTCCAATTTCTTAAATGAAATTTCTTTATTAAAGATCTCAGTTAATACTGAATCTATACCATGCAATGTTAGCAACATCACAGACCTTAGCAAACATTGTTCTGAAATCCTCATACAAAGTGGTCATCTGGAGCACACATCTAGCAAATGGGGCAATACTAGCCAGTAAAATGTATTTCTCCTTTACATTCAGCTCCCCCTCCAACTTAAGAGCAAGTAGGTTGGTTCAAGAAAACACTTTTCTCCATTATTCTCCACACATTCAACAAAGAACTAACACTCCTGTTTCCAAAAAGACTGAAGTTTGGGCAGAATCCAGAATAATGATAAGTATTTTATGGATTTTATATTATACAAAGGAGATTAAATTCTGCCCAATGGATTTTATAGCAAACTCCTGTGCTGTAATTCCACCCTGGAAAATCTCAGTAGCATGTAGTTAGTGATGGCATGAGACACTAAGAGTTTGTCCAGGCTTACTGTTTTTGTTTGTTTGTTTGCTTGTTTGTTTAAGACTGTGGAACTTTGTATAAAATCTATTCACAAATTGAGTAGCAATCTCAATGATTTTGTTCAAACACTTTCTCCCTTCCCTAAGCCCCTCAGAAAAGGGCTTCTGGATGAAGAGTCTTTCTCACTGGGTTCACTGATGTCAAACTCAGTTCACGTTTAGGTACCTGCCTCCAAAGCAATGCTAAAGTAGGAAGTTCAAGAAGTCTATGATAAATTCCCAGTTATTCAGTTCTACATTAGTGGGGTTTAATTGACTTTAATTGACTGAGACCTCTAATGTGAATGGCAACTGTTCAGTCCTCATGCAAATTCATCTGTAGCCACAGAGCTCAGACTGGACAGGTACTCTCAGTGGGTGCAAATAGTCTTTAATTTACCCAATTATATTGGCTTTGTGGCATAATAAAGTGGGTTGCTCTTAGCTGATTCTAAAATGAGAGGGATTTTTTGTCTCCCACCTTCAGGTCAGCGTACTCACATTTTTTGATGACTTGCAGTGATCTATCTACCTCTTGTGTTTAGGGTGGAATAGATAAGTGACTCCCACATGAGCAACATAAACTTTTTTAATGTTTCTGTAGAGAAAATGAATCACATGGGACTCCAAGCAAAGTTTCACTTTTTAGTCTTCTGCTTTTTAGGATGAGACATTAAAATATCAAATCAAAAGTACAAAGATCTTAGCAAAAGCCACAGTGATTGCAGATTGACTCTCCTGAAAAGATATTAAATCAGGGTCCCTTCACCCCTCCAAAAATGTCATACAGTAACTTGGGGTGCAGCATTTTTTCTAATGCTCCTACCTTGCTTCTACCCTGAGTGTGCCACGTTACTATCATATACCATGTTATTCTGATTTGTACCAGACAACTCTTAATTACTTCCACATAACTTTAGGCACACGTGCTCCAAACCCCGCTGCTTGCTTCTGATACTCCCACAGCACCTGCCCACGCTCCCCAGCTCCAGAGCTGTGGTGGTGGGGAGCAGACACGACCTGCCACCTCAAGGGGCACCATCCCTCCCCCTTCAACTCGGGTGACAGCCCGAGGCAGCGGGCTGAGCCCCAGAACCGTGGCTGGCATCCTCCCCAGCCGGCTCTGTGGAGGGGAGCCGAGGGCAGGCAGGCCCGGCGCCCCGGCACGCTTATTTTCTTCCGCCTGCGTGTGCGGATGCCAACTCCGGCGTCCATAAAACTGGGTTACATCAAACAGACCAACCGCCGTCATCTCCCCATCATTACCCCCGACACAAGTCCTGACAAAGGGCCGCTGCCAAGGCCTCCGCTGACAGCCCGAACAATAGCGGCCACAAAGGCCTTTTCTGCCTGCGCAGATGACATAAATCTGATGCTATAACGCCGGCGCGACTTCAGCTTGCTCCTTATTTATTTATTTAATAAGCCACTGTCATCCATCTCGGGAAGGTGGCTTCCAAACTCCAAATTAATCAAGCCACTGAATGCGAATTTCCATATTGCTCTGCCAAAGGTCTTCTCCACATCAATTGCCGGGAGAAGGCCCCCGTTGTGCTTTGGTGTATTGTGTGCGGAGCTACCGCTGCTGCTAAAAGCCACTCTGTTTTTAATAAACATGCATTGTTCTTTTTGTAGTAAATCCAGGAAATAATACCCAACTGGGAGTTTGGGTGCAGGCTTTTTTGTAGCGTGAGCAGAGCGATGGATGCATTTTCATGTCTGTTAGTGCTGTGATGGCTCCATTTGTTATTGCTCAGAAGGTATTTAATTTTTCAAAAATATAAATTAAGCCAATATTGAAGCAATGCTCTCTTGTTTGTCTTGGGAAACCCCAAGCTGAGCCCACTGGTCCTGCATTTCTGTGTCAGTCATGTCACTTCACCAAACAAGAGTTTTGCTTCAGATGCCCTGTGCCCAGTCATTTACCCAACTGCCAGAGAGGGGTTTTCCAGAGCACTATGGAAGAACTACACTGAAACTTCCGAATTCAAGAAAATCAAAACTTCACTGGTTTAATGGAGTCAGGCTTTTGTTAGTTTGCTTTTTAACATTCTTTAGTCAACTAAGTATCAGGTATTGAGCCTACACAAGTTATGTTTCCTTTAGGCAGTCTGTTGATAAAGAGGCAGCTCTGCATGGAATGGTTTATCACTGCTGTCTCAGGGATGGGCTGAACTACCTTCCTGGAGAAAATCACAATTTTTCCCTCTTTAATACACACCTACCACCCCAAGTTGTACAAGCTTGACCAACTTCCCTGCTGGCAGAGAGGACAAGCAGAAGGATGGCAGCCCCAAGATGTCAGGAGTAAAACAAGAAGGGTGGCTCTCACATGAAGTGGTGACCAGAGGGACTTGTACATGTGGCTGCATAACGGTCCCACAGACAGGTGTGTATCACAGTCAAGACACTTGAAAAATGCTCCTCAGTGGCATAACAGAAAAGGAAAATAAGAGTCAGCTCAACATCAAGAGCAGAAGGGAGATTGACAGGCCTCTTTCACCTGCTCTGTTTGAGCACATATATGATGTTTTCCAGGCCTTACAGATGTAGAAACAGAACTTATCTGCCCCATAACAGGTTATTTCAATTAATAAAGATGGGAGGAAGTCTTCTTTCCGATGTTTTTTAATTAAAAATATTTATAGGGAGTTTTCACTAGAAACTGAAGTTGAAGCCTCACCTTTTTTTTCATGAGGGATGATATTTTGGAAATGGAACATGTAAAAGGCTATAAATAGTGCAATTAAAAATCCTTCTTCACTCAGCTAGTCAGCTTCCAAATTTGCACAAAATTTTAGTAGTATTTTCGAGAATAAAACCAAAAGTATTTTTGAATAGTTGCATTGCAAGACAATAAAACAGAATACAGATGGCACTCATAATATGAATAGAGTTTGGTGGATAATAATAGGCACAATAAAATCTACCAGTGAACCAAGAGATGAGATAATTATAGATATGTTCATAGTATTTTAAACATTCCTTTTTCATGAAATAGCAAGAGTAATTTGTCAACCAGATATTCTTACTTGACTAAACTTTTCACTCCAGAAATAGTAGTCCCGAACACTGAGAAATTAAATAGTAGTCGCAAACACTAATAGATAGCATGTTTCATACTTCCACAACCTTAGAAAAACACAGCAGAAATAATCAGGTTAAGTTTCACAGCCTATCTCAAATGAAAAGTAATGCTCTTCTAATGAGGGTTAATTATTTTCTTTTGACAGACAGACAGTGAAGAAGCTACCCAGAAGCTGCTGCCCAGAGCAAGAGCTGGGATTCCCATGCTAAGCTCAGGCTCCAGAGACTCAAACACATGACAATCCACAGGAGGGACTTTTACAATCAAGTAATTACACCTTTATTATCCCTGCAAACAGACTGCTTGGTTTCCAAGAACAGAAAATGGATGGGGACAGAAACTACAAAGAAGCCTGAATTTGCAAAAGAGAGCAGATCTGGGGAGGAATCACCCATATTCCAAGCTGTGCTTTCAGACTAGTTTTGCCTTTAATTCTCTGAGTCTTCTGTGGGAAGAAGTAGCCCATCTGTGCAAGCAGTGGGAATGGGAACTGCCCGGCAACCTGTGAGACCATACAACAAAAAGTTTTGGAGCAAACCTGAATGGTGGGTCTGGAGGAAGCTTAATCATCTGCAGGCAACTCAATGCAGAGGGAAACATCTGAGGTGGCAAATCAGACTTGGAACAAGTCATAGGTGAAACCTTCAAAATAGGGAGAGTACCTCCAGCTTGAAATTACAAACATAATGAGTTGTGCTATTTCATATTGTCCAACAGTCTCAAGACAGACAAACCGAAGTGTTAGCAATAAGCAAAAGCAGAAAAAACTCCAAACCAAAAAGCACCTTCATATACTCCTACATGAGAAATATTAGTTTCCCCCCATTTCAGTGTCTAAGTATCTATCTGAGTAGCTATTTAACATATAATTTTGACACCATATTAAAGACAACCATAAAAATATGTGCCTAAAAATGTATTATAACTTACTCTGCTCCTAAGTAATGTACTACTACAGTGTAAGAAAAAAATGAATTGTTAATTAATACTGCTCACTGTGTTACAGCCTAACTGATGAAGGGAAATGAATTCAGACTCCTAAAATGCCGGTCTCCAAGACCATCAGGGTTAGTTTCTGAGTGGCACGTTTTTAAAACATTTAATCAGTGATCTGAATATGTGTCAACACTTTCTGGTAGTGTGCTATAAAATGTGAACCTTGTCAACAGAAACATAAAAAGGCGACACACTTGGGACACAGAGCTTTTATGCTGACACACTGTAATAATATAATTTTTAAATTTATCATCTGTTTAGCCACAAGCAACAATTAATCTTTTAACTATTCACACGATGTTTTAAATAACACCTCAAAAAAAAAACCCCAAAAATCCCCCAAACATGTTTCACTTTTACTTTCCTTGCCTTCACAATTGTGTTGCTTTCAAAACCTTATGAAGCAACACGCAATAAATTTTGCAACAAGGATAAAAATGTTAGCAAATAATATGTTTCCCCCTCCTCAGTTAATAAAATTACTTAACACTGAGCCTGCAAGCAAAAAGAAAACCCCAGGAGTAACGCAAGCCTCAGCGGGTTCAGTTCTGTTGTGTTTCTGTTGCATTAAGTGACATTTTATTCCCAAATCACTTAACCTTTGACTTTTATAACTAAACATACAGACCCTGAATTGTTACCATGGAGGGGACCAGCGAGCGACACTGCTGCCAGGCACTGAAACCAAGTGCCCCACTGTAGTGGGCCGCTATAGGATGGAAGTAATTTGGCTCACAAGAACCCAAGTTTCCCTCCTTGTCACCTGGAAAAGGAGGCAGAAAGGGAAATGGGCAAAGGGGAGATGTTTCTGCTAGTGACCTCTATGTAGCACCAGATGCATTTCCCCAGGGACCTCAGGTACTGGACCTCAGGAACACTGTTTTCACAGTGTTCCCACCAGTGGTGCGTGTGCCAGGCAAAGAAGGGGTTAATAATCAGGCAGAAGTAGGAAAAAGCACTTTATAATTAAAATGTAAATCTTGAACCCAGCTGGAGCTGCATGAGTAATAATGCCAAACCATACAGATAACTTGGGGGGGGGGGGGGGGGTTGGGCAATAAAAGCACACATCATCATACATGTATGTTCATGTAAGGATGTTCACATTAATAACCAGCAAAAGTGAAGGCATCTCCTGCTTCATCTCCAAGACTCTGACTGCCTCTGTCTGGGTGCAGAGGAGCAGGGAGACACCAACCATACCACTGAACATGACTCCATGGCTGGACAAATACAGTAGCATCTGAGAGGTT
>VZUA01061032.1:28304-40787 GCA_013401035.1 Horornis vulcanius | reverse complement strand
GGGAATGTGGCAATGAGCGGTTGGGGACATCAACAGTAGCTTCATAAAAAGCTTGATGTCTGTTTTGCAGCAGTCTTGGTGAGAACTCCTTTGCTTAAACTTGAGAGTGTCTGACTGACATATCTTTGATCAGATGCAAGGCTTGCTGGTGCAAGGAGGAGACATGATCTCACTGTCTTTCGTGTTTAAACTTATTTGAGGTGAAGTCCTGCCTTGGGATATGTATGTTATATTCTTCTGGCCTTATCCCCCACTAAGTGGCTGGTGCTTTCATGGTTGCCTGATATTTTGGGGATGGTTCAAGGACCATACTTGCACATCTTGGCCTTGAAAGGACAAAACCTGGCTCACTGTGGTGAGATCCTTCCTCTGAAAGTGGCTTGAATGGAAAAGAGCAGTTCTCTTTCTTGCAGCAGTAGAATCATCCTGTGGCTGCTGGAGTGTCCATGTAAGCCACAAAGTGCAGAAATAAATGAGCATTCTCTCCCCAAGAGAGAATGTTCAGTTCCTTCTCTCATCTGTCCTGACCTTGTTGTCTGTAGGCTTTTCTAGGGAAGAAAAAATGGGACACTGTTTCATAGTGCCTACACCCTTGGCATGAGAAAGCAATTGTTTCAATCTTTGAAATTGCTCTGGAGGAATACAGCTGTCTGGAAGAACTTCCTCATTTTTCTGCTGTCAACAGGGTGTGAGAGTGGTACCTTACAGTACCATAAAAGAAGAATGTCTTTGATATGACATCTGGAAATCCAGTATCAGATTCTCTGGAAGGTGCAATTTCTGATAACCAGAAAATAAACCTTTGGATACTTGCTTTCCTCAGCAGTTTAATGTGATGTAGGATGCTTTGAAACACAGCAGCTTGAGAACCTGTATTTACTCTTTGTGGTACATAGTTCAGAGAAGGGTTGATACATGCTGTCATCCCAGCTTGCTTTCCATTCTCAAATTGCCACGAGAATCGGAAAGGATTTAGGTTCTTGCTGCACTCATGCTGAAGTAATCTGTGAGTGTTCTGGGGTTTGCTTTTGGGAGAGCCATTGCTGAGTAGTGTAAAGGGAACAAATTTGGCTGGAGGTACAAGCCTTAATGCTCTGTGGGAGGCAAATCACTGACCAGATCTTTTAGTATATTAGTACAGCTTCAGTCTTTTCCAGATGGCTTTTCCACCTTGAGAAAGTTCAGCTTCAGCCAGGTCTTGCAGAGATCAAAAAGTATTAGGGACAGAAAATGTCATAATTTATTTTTGAAAACATAGATCCCAGTTGGGCTTTTTTTTTTTTCAACTTTTTTTAAAATTTATCATTGTGATGTGTCCTATCTATATATCAGACTAAATATATGTTTTATAAAGTTCTAGGGATGAGGAAACCATGGCCTGTGGGATGGATAAGGCGCATAACATTTCTTCACTTGAGCTATGGCCTCATTTTTTTGCATTTTATTAGGCAACATAGTGTCATGTGTTGAATGCATGGCTGCCAAAAGGTTTTGCAAAGTCCACTTGATCTTTAATATTTCTTTACATGGCCTCCTTGTGTTTTCTCTTTTCCTGTTCTCTTTTCCCCTTTGCTAAAAGTGAGAAATACAATCGTAAAAATGCATCAATAAGTGCTAAACTGAATGTAGAAGGTGTATCTAGAAGGTGAGGAGCACTACTGCTAAAATACGAGCTCTTATGTAAGAAGAGGATGTAAACATCAGGCTATGTTTACATGTCTCAAACGGAGGAGGCAGAAGGTGGAATTAGACACAGCTTGAAACAGCCATTAATATGAATATGAGGAGGGATTAGATAAAGGAAAGGGGTTCCCTTAGTTGGAAACATGCTTTCTGCAGATGGACTGGTTCAATTTAACTCCCACATTTGACAGCAGTTAAGCATTAGTATATTATTCTGCCTCAACCTTTAAAATTTCTACTGCTGCTTGTTAAAGTAGTTTTCCTTCTCCTTAAATAATGATCCTGTCTGAAAACGTGGATGTACCAAACAATTCGTTCATTGGTGTGAGTAAGGTGTATTGCAGAGCTGAACATCCAGGCCTACCATTCTACCTCAGACAAACTTCAGCATGGAAATTTTGCTCAAGCTAAAGGGTCCAGACTTAGATCTTGTAATTTGACTTAGATTTCTCCCTGCAAAAAGTGAACTCAATGTGTGTGTATAATTCAAAATACAAGATCAATTGATGAAACTTATAAGGGATGAATTAACTACATCTCCACTAGAATATTATTGTGTAAAAGTCTGACCTTAAAATGTAGAGTTAATATATGCTCTTATGCTCCTAATTACTTTAAAAAGATTCCTTTCACCAGGGCATAATGGCTTTTTGAACAACGACACTAAATGACTGTGGAAAGGTGTTCTGTTACCCCCTATAAGGTCTCCAAGGCATAGTCTAATTATCTGATACTAGAATATATTACAACTGTATTTGACAGAGCAGTTACTCCTGGGGGAAAAAATAATTTCTGTATTATTGGCCCTTTACTGGCAATTTAGCTGATTTAGATGCAGATGTTGAAAAGAGATGGCCATCCTGCAAAAGCACAAGAAAGTACAGGGACAGGGGGTGTATTATGCCTTTACTTGAGCAGTGTGATAAACATAGGTGAAGGTGTCATAGTTCATGTATGTGAATATGCACTTAAACAAGCTACCTAGATAAAGGAAAAATAAGAGATACAAGGCAACAACATTTGCCATATCTATTATTTTACTCAATCCAATCCAGTGGTAGCTATGAGATATTTACCCCTTCCCTATGGAACAGTGATTGCCTTGAATTATCTCACACTTGGGATCAGGTATTGTGACGACACAGACGCTGGGGAGCAAGTTCACCCTGGTCAGCTACAACATGACCACCAGTTGCCCTTTTACTGCTGCCAATTTGTAGTTTAAATATCACAGGCTGTTGCACAAAGATAAACTCTGGAGCCCTGATCCCAGTGGCCACAGATGAGGAATATGCCGCCATTGCATTCATTGTGATTTACTGCAGCTGCAACTCTGATTCAGAGTCATTTGGGAGGTTGTTTATGTATTTCTGATACATTTTTTTAAACCTTATGTCCTCTAAAGGCTGTTCTGCATTGTGGTATAAGATTGCCTTTGAGCAGTACTTCAGGAAATGTAATTATAGTCAGTTATTTATCATGTCTATCAAGTTGTTCCATATAAATATCTTGGTTCTTAAGTAGGATACATGAAGAACATTTTTTTTTCTAGTAGGCCAGACCTCTCAATGACTGCCCATTTTCTCAAGGCTAAACTGTTTTTAAATGACTTTTTTTTTTTTTTAATTCTGTTTCAATGTGTCAATGGAAGCAGAGTAGAATTTTCACAACTAGTCTATGCCTTTAGCCAATGAATCAATAAAACAATCCAGTATTTATTTCAGCTGCAGATAAATGAATGTTTCTCTAAAGGTTTCATAAGAATAAAGGTTAAATTTTAATCTTATTTATCTAAGAACAAGTATTAAAGTGTTTCTAATTTGAGTAGAGTCTTAGTAACAGACTTGACAGAAGAGGAATAGTTTTCCTTCTTTGCCTGTGATGCATCATGTTTAATATCCCAGTGCTGGATTGTATATTATTTTAATCAAATAATGGTTTTACTATTTCACAGGTAAGACTTTCACTGTATAAACATTTCATTTTTTTTTATTGACTATGTGTGTATTTCTAAGATGGTGACAGACCCCTGAATTTTTCTGTTCTAAGGGAATAAAAAACAAAGGAAGTTTCTAATTTGGCAGCTGTAGTCCATTGTCTTCAAAACAAGAGGAGGCACCGCAAAAAAAATTCAAGACAGCATAATTTTCCTTTTGAAAACTTGCTCTTTTTTTGGACAATCACGCTTGGGTGATGCACCTGGAGTGCACCATTGCCGGGTTATTTCCATGATCCTTGCTCTTCATTTACAGGCATGCAGATTAGGAGAAAAATCCAGGGGCCATAGATGGAAGAACCTCATTTATGCTTGGACTTATTTCTACACTTTCCAGCCATTTAACTCCCTGTCCTGTGACAAATTATACATTCCAGAAATTCTGTTGTTCTACACTGTGTCTTCAATTTGATATATAAAGCAATGATATACCATCACAGTTTGAAGTGCATCAACACACACTCTGTGTATGAAGTTCTCTCACGATGTTCAGAAAAATCGTCTGGTTTTCCTCTTGTGCAGCAGCAGCACAAGGATATCAATGGATGCTCTTGACAAAGGCCTAATTATACTTGCTATTACACAAAAAACCTCATGCGTTTTGTAGGTTCAAATGTAGTTTGTCAAATGATGGTGTACTTGGAGAATGTTGTTTGTTTGTCCTGTTTTGCTAGTGAGTATGTGACTATTTTACTTGTCCTCAAGCACCGAAGATCTACAAGGTGATGTCTGAATGTTCCCTGAATTATAATTCAAATGACCTTGCAACTTTTGTCAGCCACCAGACTTCATCTTCCTGCCTCAGAGCCTGGAACTCCAGCTGTGCCCCTCTCTTAAGTGTGTCTATGTAAATCATCATATTGATTCTGTGGGACTGAGATGTAGTGAAGGCAAGAGCTCTGCAAAGCTCTTTTCAACCCCTGTCTCACTACATTAACCTGCAAGAAGGCTTTGGAAGATGTCTGACTTGAGCAAAAGAAAAGTGGGACCTTTGTATCTCCTTTAGCATTTCAGGTTTTTCAGGAGCTTTACAAGGGAAGGAATAACCCCTCTAGCTAATTACAGAGCTGTGTGCATCATTAAACAAGAAACCTTTACAGTGGTGGGTATGGGAGCAGTGTGATACTGCGTACAACTTCCCCAGCCGCTGGGAGCGGGTGAACTAATGGGATGGATGCACCATCTGCCAGCTCCACTCAAGCTGCTCCCATTACAACCAGCCACACCACTTGGGAATGTCACAAAACATCAAACTCAGCCTCGGCCGATTCCAGATTCCGCTGTCCTGCTCTCCCCAGTGAGAGGGCAGGAGTGGGACCCTGGGGGTGTTTTAGCACCTTCCTCAGAGGCGGCTGCTGAGGGAGGTGTTCCCGGGCAGCCTCCCTGGCTGGCTCCACTCACAGCTTCCCACAGCTCTCCACTGTGTGTGTGGCATGGCCATCTCTCACATTGTGTCTGCCTCATTGACAGCACTAAAGGGGCTTTGTCAGCTGCTTTGCTATGCTTTCAGGGATCCCCTGCCTGATTTCTGTGCATGCCTCCTTGGCGAGAAGCCAGCATTTTGTTTACCTCTTAAAAGAAGATTCATTAGTATGTTTTTCCTGTTCAAATTTATTTGTGTGTCGTTTACCCTGCATAGGCAATTTTGCTTTTCTAGTGCTGTTTATTTTTTCTGTTGGCTGGGGAATATGGGAGGTTTGTTTTTATCATTAATATATTGGTGAGCTAAGTAATTGTTTGCAAAACGAACCACATACCATTTGTGATTAAAGGGTTGTGTTTTTTTTAATTTTTAAGTTTCTGAACCAAGTTTGGCTAGCAGTTATTTTTATGCAGCCCCACTGAAGTCAATACAATTCCTTAGTTATAACTGACCATCATAGTCAGCCTGCTGTAGTTTTCTCTCAAGCCTTGTATGAAGGGTGTATTTATGTGTGTATCCAGGATTGCCAGCACCAGTGGCCCTGCAAAAGGACTGGATGCAATGTGAATGTTAGCAAATGAAACCCCATATTTCTAAACTGACAGGGTAAGATAACCTGACAAATTTAAAGAAGCGATGCTGAAGATATTGATCTGCATTAATATTACATGACTGCCAGAAATGGTGGTACTATTTTAACAGAGAAATTATATTTAGGCTTTTTGATGGTGTAGACAGGTGCATCAAACAAAATGGTGAGAAAGTAGGACTTTCACTGCGCTATTCTACAGAGTATGTAACTTTTTTCTATTTTTAAATGATGGCACAACAATGAAGTTAGCAGAGTTTCTTCCTATCTTGTTACATGCATCAAATGATTTTTCAAGGTTTCTGTGGTCAGTTTGTGTTTTTGTGACGGGCTGTGAAATGAGAAGATGCTAAAGAGTGACTGCTAGCCATGCATTCTGCTCCCTTCACTCTGCTTTTAGGGAAGGGAATGGTGCCGTGGGCAGTGGGACAGGTAGGGAGCATGAACCTGTGGCTTCCTGGGCTCTAAGAGGCAGTCAGGGAATCAGGGAGGCCAGGTGTCCAATGTATTGCAGGGGTTTACAATGGTCCTCCTGTGATTATTTAGGCATAAGAGTTCATATAAAACAAGAGGGATAGCACAAGCTTTTCCATTCCTCAGTCCTGGAGCTTAATTAAGTTTGTCCTACAAACTGTCATTTTGGGATGAAATTATTTTAATCATTTAATCAAATGCATTCAAGGTCAGATTGAGAGAAGGAACTAATGAATACATTCTGAAAGAAAGACACTTTCTGTTCAGTGCCACTCTGTCAGAGAATAGCTGAGATCAATTTCCTCTTCCTATAAAGCCATAGCACTGAGGCTTAAAAGATTTATGTTAAAAAAAAAAAAAATCCTCCTTTCAAGATGGAAAAAATGTGATTGATTGGCTCCCTCAAAGAAAGGAAGTCCTTGTCTAATTAACTCCCCCATTTGCTTTCTTTTAAGGTAAAGCATTAGGCGATGATGTGTAATGATCTTTTGTTCCATATTCTTTTTCCAATTCTGCTAGACCAATGAGTCAGGGTCAGCAATGCGACATTTTCCACTGGCCTCATGACCACAGTGAGGGGGATTTTGAAAGCCAGCTTCCACATTCGCTCCTCAAATGAGAGACATGTTCCAAAAAACTGTAAGATCTCTGTCATCATGAATACCTATGTTTCAAGTTTAAAAACCTGTTTCCTTGGTAACTAGACTTGTTAGGCTGGTCTGCTCATACCATGCATGCAGAGGCCACCACATACCATACAAAGCTTATTGTGCCATTTAGCAAAAACATGTAATGCATTAGAATTTTGTACTAATTTTAAAGAATTCCTGAGACACAAAAGATGAACTTTCTCTGCTGCTTGCCTTGTGCTGTATATCCTATATATCCTATGATGCCGGAAGGTATCATGGCGGAGGACTTGTGAAAGTCATTCTCCAGACTCGCCTCTCCATCACAATTCCTTCCTGGATTCCTCCCAAGCATGGTCAGCTGTGACATCCATTTACTGCCTTTTTTCTGTCTATGAATGCTGCTGTTACAGAAGACATTTTCATCTTGCCTATTCGTGGCATATCTTAGTGCTGTCGTCACATAGCTGTGTGATGGGCATTAACTTGGATATCCCTGGCTGGCAATTTGACTCCCCACACCCAGACAATGTACATTCATAGCACCTTGGTTGCCTGCCATTTAGCCCATCTGTTGGATTGACTCTTTGCCCATTTAAAAGTCAGTCAGACAGGGGTGTAGGTGCCAAGAAATGTGAATTGAGAAGGGGAGTGTGCATAACACTGCTGGCAGAGCATCTTCAGTAAGAGCCTCCTCCTTTGTGGAAGCCATCACTGCCAGATGCCTCCCTACAGTGGGTTACAACTGCTGACATTTGCCTACCAAGAAAAGGATACAGGAAGCAGAGAAAAGGAGGGAAGAGTTTCCAGGCTAGCCTTGGCAACTTGCAAGACAAGCTGTGCTCTTGCAGGTACTCAGTTCACAGCACAAGTAAGAGATGCATGGAGATTGCAAGGTATTAAAAAGTTACTCAGTAGGAAGGAGGGCACATTGTTAGTGTGCTAAGGGGAACCTGAGATGGCCCATTACACTTAAGGAGACAGCCAGTGACCCAGCTGCAGGAGCCCAGTAAAGGTATTTCTCCTTCTCTCCCATGTAGGAGATCTGTATGAGAATGTTAGCCCTGTCTGGGGAGTGTTTCTGAATGAGGAGTAGAGATCCAAACATCCCTTAAGGTCATCTCTCTCTTAGCCAGCAATTGGGTTGTGCAGTGAATTATTCATATGTATGTAAAATTTATTATCCAAATCTAGAGAATGTCAGGCACATGCATGTTTGCAATAATGTCCATAAATCCATGTTTCACTTTAGATTTGCTCACTGTAATTGCTTTATCTGCGAGACTTAACTTTTATATGTCTTTTTTGCCTAGATAGCCCTTCATTTCTGTTGAATAGCTGTTAATGCTGCTGCTCTTTATATCAGAATCACAGGTAGCCTCTTTCCATCATCATCATCATTATTATACTTGAAAACAGCAGAAAAATATCTCCAGTCTGTCAGTGGCTATGATTCAGCAGTGCATTGCCACCTAACTAGTATTTAATGGATAATTTTCTTTTCTGATCAAACTTAAAACATAAATAGATGTGTGAGGCCAGTCTGAACTTCAGATTGTTTTAAATAATTCTTTATAAATTAATGGAAAGAATCATCCCAAGCCAGGTAAACAGCTCTGTTCAATTTCAATTACTTTATTATGTTTCCAGACTTTTTTCAGTTTGTTGTTTGGGTTTTTTGTTTCTTTTTGTGTCAAAGATGTGGGTTTCCCAGTTACCTTCATGAAACACAGTATGGCACAAGGATCCCATAATTAGTGCAGAGATGGTGTGTCTTCTCATGAACTTGAGGAAGAAGTTTGTGGGAGGCACTGAAAGAAAAGAATTGCCCAGTGTTTTTGTTTGAGGGCCTGTGTTTTTATTTGAGAGAGCTTTCAGGCACCAGACAAGATTATTTTTGTGATCCTCCAACTCCTTTTCCATCTTCTGTTATTTTTTTCTTCCTGATGTCTTTTGCCTAGTGTCTAATCCCAAGCAGAGAACCCCAACTTCCGCAAGCCTGGGCTAATGTGCTGAAAAAGTAGCACACCAAAAGTGATGACTGATGCTGTGCTCCACTTTCCCTGATGTCAGCAAATAACACTGAGGAACCTGGTGTTCAACATGGCATCTCTGAGCCAAGAATTAGGGACCACAGCCTGAGGGGACAAGAAGCAGATTTACTGTGCCTACTTGTCAGTTAAGTCAGCCTTATGTCGTACAGTAACAACTCTACTTGCTCACTACAAGGGAAGATAACAACCAGTTAGAATACAGGAAAAATTCCAAACAAGAGCAACAATTCTCCACCCATCCCCTATTTACATCACTGTTAGGCAGCTTGCTGCAATTCTAAACATACATGGTATCAAGTAGTACCAAAATTATTAGGTGCTGATGTATGTGTAGCTTCTGCAACACCAGTCTGCTGTTCTGTGGTGTGCTAAGCACATGACCCACCTTCCATGCCTCTTTCCCCACCCTTATCCCCTCTGATCTTACGCCCTTGATCTGTAAGATGTAGCCTGCACAGTCCTCTGCTTGCATGGTGTAAATGCATGATGGGGAACTGAGTGCCCTTGCTTTTCCCCAACCATGTTCACTGATCCATATTACAGGAGGGTGTTGTGAGGGGCTAGGATGAGTCTGGAAAAGGACCAGAGCTTTAAGGATACAGGGACTGGTGCAGATAAGGTGAGTCTTGTTTCCAGAGAAAGAAAGAAGAGAAAAGGCGAAAGCCAGGTTGGATGGGAAGAATTCAGTAAGCCATGGGCTGAGAGAAAAATAGAGTTTTAGGGATAAAAGAGGAGGAGACATGAAGAAGAAGAAGAGAAGGTGCTGAAGGTGCAGCTATGGTGCTACTTTCCTTGTCTCTACTCCAAAGTGATCTGCTGGGGAGGTCCCATTGTCTGGAAAACAGAAGTGTTAAATATTGAGTGCAAGGTGCTGCACCTGGGTTGGGGCAATCACAGACATGAGCACAGACTGGGAAAAGTCATTGAAAACACCCCTGTGAAAGAAGAACTTGGGGGTTCACATAGATGAAAAGCTGGCAATGAGCCAAAAATGTGCTCTCAGAGCCCAGAAAACCAATTGCATCCTGGGCTGAACCCAAAGCAGCGTGGCCAGTGGGTCGAGGGAGGAGATTCAAATGGCAATGTGTAAATCCAAGCAGCCCAATCCAGGTAGTTGCTTGTCAGTAGATCAGTCCATCATGGGAAAAGAAAGAAGCACAGAAGAACAATCAGCATCACATAGGAAAGATTTAATATTCGGTCTGACTGGTACTAGGAAATATGAAAGTTGTAAGAATTGGAAAAAAATAAAACACCCTCCGAGTGTTAAAGTGCTGCAGCCCAATAATAGTACCAGTCAATGAAAGCAGCTTTTTAAAATAGCACAGCCTAATTCCTCACTCTTCTTCCATGTGCTCTACAGGCAGTCTTGCCAGCAGACCACTGCTTTTTGATCCCAGAAAAATACTGGGTTTTTTTCCCCCTTATTAAAAAGTATCCAGAGCTCAGCTGAGAAAAACACATATTATTTATTTAAACTGTTCATTAAAATCAGTTTAATTATTTTGGCATTTATTTTTCACTAGATCTTTTTCAGCCAGAGGTTTGGAGGGTTCTAACCTAGGTCCCGTTCCCATTTTGGATCATGTGTTGGTATCCAGTGTTTGTAAAATGCATCCTTTTGAGTTCCAGTGGATATCTAATGGATACTCAGCATTAACATAGTTAAAACCATTTATAGCTGTGTAATGTATGTATGCTGCATGTTCTGTATATTTTCTCTGTGTAAGCTTTATGCTGTCACTTTTATAAATATCCTGTATAAGTAACAGCCTCTTAACATGTTTACAGCATGTCTCCATGGAGGATGTACTTCCAAAACAGGTCAGTGAATTTGGAGGCACCAGCAAGAAGGAATGACTCTGATGCCACAGTCATTCCCAGCCAAGTTAAACTAGCAGACAGCACTGCCACTGGCATAGGCAAGCCTGCATTCTCTTTGCCCCTGTGCATATTTATAATCATAGAGTGGTTTGGATTGGAAGGAACATTAAAGATCATCTTATTCCAGCACCCTGCCATGGGTTTCCATCCTGAACTCATACAATCCCCGGTGCCACCTGAGGTTTCATGCAACTGCACAATGCACTAGGCAGGGAAACCCACCTAGGAGAAAGCTGTATTAGGAAAAGGGGCTTGGATAGCTCAGATGTGGGTCTGGCCCCCACTCTGGTTCCCTGCAGCAACATGCACCTTTTGAATGCCAGAAAAAGGGAGAGGGCAATGTTGAGTCAGAAAACAAAAAGGGATTGCTTCTTTTGGCCTCAGTGTCGGACCAAAGTGTTTGTGAAATTAAAGTCTCTGAGTAGTTAAACCGTGAATAAAATCTTTTTCTGGCTGAGAATTTTTTCTGGTCAACGGTAAGCAGCATCCATTTCACCAGGCTCCTGGAATTCAGGGAATAAATCTATTTATTTTTTACTGAGGTTTTGTGTAACTTTGTATATTAATGCTTGACTGCAGCAAGCCTTTTCCAGTCTGAGTGAGGTTGTTCTCCCTTTGCTTGCACTCCAAACTGAGATATTAGGGACTGACACATTTTTGGACTTTTGGAGTGGCCTTCATTGTGTCTATGACAACAGTACCCTTCAGCAGTCACTGGTGGGGTCTTGAGTACTTCCAGGCACGAAGCCTGCACTGTGGTGTTCTTGCATGTGTGTAGCTGGCAGGAGAAACCAGAGAGCAGTAGGAATGACAACTGCCTTTTGGAAAGGTGATCTGGGTGCTGCTTCTTCTTGCAGTCTTCCAATCCAAATGGCAGATGAGGTTAATGTCACAGTCTGCAATAAAAGACGTTTTTCAGGTACTTGTGTGAGGATGTCTCAGGCACTGGCTGGCTTTACCAATGGCATTTATGTGTGCAAGCACAGCTTTTGCCCCACACTTAGACTGCAGCTGTTTGCACAATGCGCCTGAGTGAGGCAACCACGTATGTAGCAAGGTCCAGCATGACCAGCAGTCCTCAGTGAAAATATGTGCAGTTCAGCACAAAAATTGCACAATCTCTCACTCAGAAATCCCAATTTTTAAAAAATTAATCCAGATACCCTAGGTTTTGGGAGGGACTGTGGGTTTTATGGGCTGCGTAAGGGTTTCTTGTGAAAGGTGGCCTCCATTCACAAGAGTGCCAATAGTAGGTGGCAGACAGCCCTCAACAAAACCAGGCTGAGTGACAGGTAAGAGGGTGGCCTGGTGCAGCTCAGCTGAAGCACAGGCATCTCAGGTGTTTGGGAGAGATGTGTTAGGAGGCTAATGATCTTGGGATTCTGTAGACAGCTCTAGGTGGATTGTACAGCAGTGGGAGACTGTTTTTGTCCTCTGTCCTTGTTAAGTAAGACCAACATATTTGAAGTTGGAGGAAAACACTTGTATTGATAAGCAAAAATAGTGGCATAGTAGGATAAAAATTCAAGTTCTTTTATCAAACACAATATTGCGGCTGTGAAATGCTGAGAATATAAAAGTAACCACTGAAACATCACAAAATAAAAATGCTTTCTCATCCTTTTCCACCCCTTTAAAAACCTTTTTCTATTTGTTTTCTTTGATAGTGTAATGCATTTCTTTCTTCCTTTCCACTTCCCCTCTGCTCCCTCAACCTTTTGTTTTACCAGATTTGAGTTTGTAAGGAAACA
>VZUA01061031.1:0-15223 GCA_013401035.1 Horornis vulcanius | reverse complement strand
CAAAGAGTCATAGAGAGAAAGAATGAGTAAACAAACCACTTTAATTTGTTCTGAACTCATGTATACCTGAACGCATAGCATCTTTTTGAATGCTTTCATAATCATGCCAGTCTTTCCTTTTCAGGCCATCAGTCCAGGTAAAGAGCTGTCCATCTCCCAGCCCCAAAGGAAGTGTCTGTGAAAAGAGTAAATAAACAAACAAATAAATATATACATACATATGTGGTTCATGTTATTACAGAGGAACCCTCATAATATGGCAGTAGCCATATTCATTTTATTCAGTGAAAATATTGAAACTTTACTGTGGTAAATGAAGCTATTTTTTCTAAATACTGTGAGAAAACAGTGAATTTAGTTCTTGACAAGCAATTATTTGAAGTATATCAAACATCTGGAGCTTAACATTTCTCTTTTCAGCAGTGTTCCAATATGACTGCTTGGCAGGAAGCTCATGGAGATTAAATGGACCACTTAAACTGAACATGTTTCAAAAACTCCTTATCCTTCAACACCTGAAGGACTTTGATTTTTTCCTTAAAGTATCACTTGTGCAAAATTGGAGTTATAGTTACTTTGCACTTTACAATGTTCCCTTTTAATTTTTTTAAAGTTTTTTTTTAATACCTGCTCCTAAGTTATTGTTATTCACACAAGGTCAAAAGACTGCATCAAAGGCATGGAGCAAAGAAATTCGCAAAGCACTTTCAAATCCTGTAGTACCTTCACAGTAAGTGATAAAGGGAAAAATACCCCAAAACACACCACCACCACCACAGAATACCCAGAAAAGAAACCCCCATACAATGTGTAGCTGGTAAGCTGACTTCCCCTTTTCAAACTCCAAATTCCTGGGTAAAGGTAAAAAACACCTTTTTGCTTCTCAGCAAGATTATCTTCCTAGAACTTTTTTTCCCCCCTCTCTTGATGCTTTCTGACAAAAGCAAGGATTTTTATGAAAGAAGAATCAAAATGTACCATTGGAAGTACCTGGAATGTAGATTCACTGCTAAGAGAAATAACATGAAAACTCTAGCTCTGCTAATTACAGGTTTAAATTAGTAAGTTGTCCAGAGCAAAAGGCATCTATGTAATGCATGCTAGAAATGTCCTCAAAGTTATGAGAAAAACACATTCTAAAAGCAGTTCCAGGGACACAACATCTGATCAGCCTTCTACTAGGAAACACTGAAAGCCCTACAAAAATCTCATGCCTGTGAAACAGTGAATCTTTGGACTTCATGTTTGTAGCTTGTAAACCCCACAAACACTGGACTCACCCATATTCTCTTACTGACTTTATGCTACTGGCTGCACAAAACTGGATGATGCTCACTGACTCCAAGTGAAATTGTTCCAGCATGCTCACTTAGGGTTTCTTTTTTCTAGGACAGACAAATACTAGCTACATGATGCAGATCTGGTTGCTAAGCCATCCTTAACACTGGGATTCAAAGGCTTTTGGATTTGTAAGCAAGAAGTGAAGAATGCCAGGCATGACTGGTTACTTTCAAGCAAAGGATGCTAGAAATCCTGGCTGATTAAGATTTATGTTGAAAATGTCTGCTTTGGGTCAGCTGAGAAAGCTGGATATTCAGGGCAAAGTGTCGTGAGCTCAGTGCTCTCTAACAAATCCCTGAATACTGAGAAAAATCCATCACACTCTGCTAGCATGGCCTACATTTCTAAGGTTTAGTATTAAAGGTAACTTATGTTACGTAATGCCAAACTGAAATCTAGTTTGTTTATTCTTCTATTACCACTTTTGCAGACATATTCCAAGGAAACACTGTTGTCTTATTTTAATATGATAAAAGTCAGAGGTTCACACATAAAAGAATAGAAGAATTTAATACGTACGGATAAAAATGTCAGGTTATCAAAATATCTAACCTTTCGTATCATTAAAATGAACTCATTAATTTCATTAATTCTTGAGTTCAAATAAGGCTAATGTTCTAATAGTAATATTAAATTGCTTTTGAAGTCAGAAGCATAAGGTAGAACACAGCCTGCAACAGTATTTATTAATCATGATTCTTAAGCACAAATTTCTAAAAAAATCTACTCTGAAGCAGTAACTGGTTCTTTAAAAGTCAGACCCAGACAGATTCACTTCAATTAAACTTGTACCTTCTCAGTATGGGTACAGATGGTGCGAATCACTTCACTCCAAAAATGGAAGACTATTGAAACTATCAAAAGCAGGATAAAGTTTACTTTTGTGACCTTTTATTCTTTTATTTCCCTAAGAGTAGTTATTCAAATGGCAAGTTTGCAGGACACTGAAAGAAAGCTGCATAGCAGAGTTTACAGCTGGTTTCCTGTTATCTATTTGCATTTTGATGCCATTACTCTTTAAAAATATTAATTACATGTAGTTACTTTACCTGATAGCATTTACAAGTCTAATGTAGCAGGAGACTCTCTTGCAAGCATAATATTACCTGAAATAAATATATCCACTAAAATTAATCTAGCAAAAGGATAAATATAAATCCAAGTATCATACGATAGACAAAAACCAGCAGTCTTGCTGTGGCTCATATTCTGGAACAGTAACATTGCCCCAAGAGGAAACAGCAAACAAAAAAAAACCAAACCATTGTATTGGTGCCATTAGAAATTCCTGTTTAACAACTGAGAGTATTGTTTGGATTGTTGGGATTTCTTCTTGATAAATCCCTTAACTCCCCTCACACTGTACCACGGCAATTTTTCAGCTCTAACATCCTTTCAGAGTAAGGGGAATTCAGTAGAATGCTCTCATGTGCCATGTCATAAAACCAGTATTCAGGCAGCACCATCTCAATGCCGACTGAACACTGTGACCCCTACAGGGACTGGGCTTCATGAAATTGACTCTGTGAACACACTAGTTTCACCTGTGCAGTGAGCATGAAACAGGGCTTAGAAAGGCATGTCGAGTTGCACAGACAAACTCTCCGGAAAGAGCAAGACTTTTGCAGTACAAGGTCTTTAGCTCTGAAGAAATCTGAACTGTCTTTGGTCCCTCACCTAAATATCTCCCTTGTCAGCAACTGAAGGATGTTATTTTTCCTTTTTTTTTCAAGTTGCTATATTGTTTAACAAGATACAAGAGCACTTGAGAAAATGTTTTTCAAGTTTCTCCATTTCACTTCTGCCTAAGGGTAAACAAATTGCATTTTAAAAAACCTTAAAACAGTTTCTGGAATTTTCAAAACTGCTAAAAGGCTCCACTGTAAAACTCTCAGTATGCTCACATGCCTCTTTTATCCAGATGATAATGACTGGAAGAGCTTCCATTTCTAAGGCATTTCTAGCTGTGGAAGAAGGAAAAGAAAAAAAAAAAGAAAAACAATGTAGTATTCTTATCCCAGCATCTGTCTTCTTCCTACATACTTTTCGTTCTCAGTTCTCCATCTTTTTTCTACCTTGACAATTTAAACTGTTTTGCATCAAACTAAAAACTAAACCAGCAGCTCTGGTTTAGTTAGACACAGGCTTTCTCTCTGGTGTAATGGCTGGAAAATAGCAACCATCAAGTGTTGCTACTTGTAAATACATACAAGAAAGCCCATACAACTCTACATCCCATCTCAGAATGACAAGTTCTCAGTAGGTGAATATGACATCAGAAGATGGAGCGTGCTAATGAATCTGGATTCTGTATTTTTGCTGAACTCATTTAACCATAAATTGATGGACTCAACTGAAATAAAATTAACCACAACACATAAGTACAAATGCTAAAGAAGGCAACAAAAGAAATTCTTCATTTTAGAGGTAATGTATAAACAGCCAGACCAAAATTATTAAATTTATGCTATAAAATGCATAATGAATTCAGTACAAAATGGGTTTAGTTGTTTAAACAAAGAACCAAATAAGGTTGGGTTCCTACCCATAAAAGGAAAAATTGTATCAAGGAATATCATTTTCTGTATAAGCAAATTACTGAACCATACATCATAGGAGACATGGTATTCCGGAAATACACATTTGCTATTTGTACATTCTGGGGTTTTATGTACTTAAATGGCAGCAACACCCCAGGGATAGTGTGAAGTGTTAGTTCTACATGTGCCTGTAAGAGCACTAGCAGTCTTTTGGTAAGGGCATTAGAAATGGAAAGCATGACTTCAGAACATTATGGCTCCTTCCAACATATGAAGTAAGGCTTCTTTCTGGTGGACACCAAGACATGAGAAAAGAGAAGACTTAGGCACACCTGCCCCTGCTTCCCCTCAGTACCTCATCCTAACACAAAAGTAAAGCTTCCAGGTGTTCTTTACTGACATATCAATACATATGGATGAGAAACCAGCTCAGCCGAGTGGCTCAAACACACTCAGGGTTTTCCCCTCCAAAACATTTTTGTAAGTCACCCACAAATAGAGCAGTCTGCCCCTACAGCCCTTAGCCTCAAACTCAGGAACCATTTTCATCACTGCAGAACTATTACAGTAGCAAATATCCCATTGCATACAAAGCGTTGGATTTTGACTGGCTGTCAAAAAAATCCTACAACAATTTATCATCCAACCATTTGTTACATGTAGTATGTGCCTCTGAGTTACACATTTTTAAGTGTTTCAGTCCGAAGGAATTACCCACCTACAGGAACATTACATACAGCATCTGCCTTACTATTTCATCTTCACATTAACCCCAAATCTTTTGGGATGCAAGACTGATACAGTGCTACATAAAGGGAGAAGACTCTTCTCCTCCAGAGAAGACTTAACATCTGGTTCAATTATAGTGAATAAGATAAGCACAAAAAATAGCGCAATTACCAAAAACTCACTCACAGACTATTAGATCCCTCAGAGACGAAAAAAAAAGCTTCTCTACTTTGACATTTGAAGGCTTGAACTAAAAAACAAGTGCCTTCATTGAATAATTCATTTATTTTTAATTTCACTCTGTGGAGGCAGACAATTAGAGGGGACTCAGGCAAGGGAAGAGGATATATCAATTGAAATGCACCTTTTTTTAAAAAAAAAAAGATATTACAGAAATTACAGATTTACTTTGAGCCTGAAGATTTTCTCACTGGCTCTAGGGACATTTTACTAAACACCAATATATAATTGAATACTGCACTAACAAAACATCATATAATGATCAGCATAACCACTCATAATTGTTTAATGAATTTTAGGAAATAATCTTATTTTGACATAAGTGCTTGTTCACACTCAGGAAAAGATACACACAGGAAATAAAGGCAGTGAAGAAGTACTCAGACACCTTTGGGGATATTTCAGAAGCATACAAATATCCACTCTTTGATTCCTCTTTGTTCTTGGAATAAAAGCTTCTGTATAATGTTTGTAAACAGTGTTGTGTAAAACACATAATTCACTACTTTTTTTGTATCCTGCTAACACAGATCATTCTCAGGACTCTAAGCTCTGACCAAAAAAGACAGACTCTGACTCTATCAAAAAAGACAATAATAAAAGAACCAGAACTCACTGAGCAATTAAATTCATTTCTTCATCAAAATAAAATTAAGGATAACTTTTTAAAGAATGGTGTCACTGCATGTAACACCATATGTTCACTATAAATCAGTTGCAAAATCACAATACATTCATTTAGCAAATTTCTCTTCTGGTATTATCAGAAAGTATATGAAGACAGACATTTTCATGGAGCTTCATCCCCAGCAGTTGGAAGGGTCATGAAAAAAATTATTTTGAAAGATTTCCCCTTTTTCTGATTATGATACATTTTAGCACAAGATCATCAAAGTGAAATCTTAGCACTACAGCAGCTAAATCTGAAGACAAGTGCTCAAGCAAAATCCATTCTGGTGCAGTGACTGGGTGAGGATATTAAAGATGAAAACCAAAATATTATTTTCCCCTAATGATGTTCTTGATGTAAGGCAGCCTGATCTATGAAAAAGTCCTAAAACCCACGCATGACATTACCTCATCTCTACACCTTTATGCTTAAGCAGTGAACACTGCCTGTGTGGTTCTTCTTTCCTGTATCTCTTCAGTGTTAGACTAAAAAACTAAAAAGGCCCTATAGCTGAACTGAGATCTAAGTATGAGTACCATGCCCAGGGAACAGGTACAACAACAGCCCTTAAGTGCCTGTGAAGCTCCCATCACCATAAAACAAAAGCTATTACATGTAGCAGTTTGGATTCACCATGAATATTCCCTAAAGATAGCAGGAGCAGGCACTGCATGGCCTAAAAATATCAGCTGACAGTTTTGAAGCTCCAGGCTACGTTTCCTGTCCAGATCCTTCTCTGGGATTCTGTGCCTCTAGGTGGGGAGCAGTGGCTGCAGTACATGCAGTGGCAGGCTTTGGGATGGGCAGCAGCTGCCCTGCACAAGGGGGAACCCACGTCTCAATGCCATCCACAGAGTTCCCATCAGTCCTGCACCCCTGCTGGGCAGCCACTGCCTGCCAAAATTGCTGCCCACTGGAAAGGCACTGATGATGAAGCCAAGGTTGACCATGTAGAGAGCTACTACTTGCTATCAAGAGAAGGTGGCAAAGGGTCTAAATCTAGAATGTTTCAAAAATAACAAAAAAAAATCAAAAATACATTCAGATATAAAGTTTGCCCTTTGTTTTTATTTTTACTCCATTATTATGCACTTCTAAAACATTTTAAAAAATGTGAATCTGAATTGTTTTCCATATCTTTGGCTTGAAGCCATATAATAGAGACTTTAGGACAAGATGAATTTCTTCATATGCTCAGATTTCCTGTGCCACTTATTTGTTATGCCACAGCAAATAAGTGTTCATTGCACTGACATTTACATTAGTAGAAATAATTAGCCTAGCACATCAAAAAAAGGGCAGCACTTGATTTAGTCTGCGACATCTGAATGACTCAAGGTTATTTCATTTTCAAAACACTTATATCACACTTTTTGTGCTTGTAGATTCTAGATTATCATGGACAACCCAGTAGCATCATGCCATCAATTCCAAATCAAAGCTGTTAATAATGTTATTTAGAAAATGCCAAGCTTCCCAAGCATTTCATTACAGAGACTTTTATAGACAGGTATAAAAAGCTGTTATTGCTGCACTATGGCTATATATTTCAGGTCACAAAACTGCAGCAAAAAAGATTAAGTTAAAACATGAGCACTCCAGAGGAGTTTGTACTCTGTATCTGTTGAATGTGAAACACCATGAATTGCCAAAGGTGACCTACAAAATCTGGCAGTGAACCCTGGCTTTCCAAATGACACAATTTGAACTGACTGTAGGACAGAAAGTAGAGTCTACTCTTAAAGTATAATAAAGAAATAATAATAATAATAATAATAATTCCTCAGACCATGCAACTCCCATCTCTTTCTACCTGCTGAACTAAGCTGCTGATAGATTTGGTCAATAACTAAAACACCTAAAACTATCTTCTCGTATTTTATCTTCACTTGTCTCATTTCCCATTCAAGGAAAAGAAACCAAACTCAAGTAACATGAGCTTAAATGAATGCATGGTGACCATGCTGACCATGTGCTGCTTCTCCAGGTCTTCTTTTTGAACTGAAGACGACTTAGACAGCACAACAGGGTCAGCTTGCACAAGAGCCTGCATCCATGTTGGACTATTCCTTTTTCAGGAAGTTTAAAAATCATACTTGAAATAGTGTTAATGCTGCATTTTTTTAATAACTACCTTTTTCAGAAATTATTTTTAACATCAAAAGACCTAAAAGGGGTTTGAGGAGACTCAGCAGGATTTTTGCCAGTATTGCTTGGTTTTGAACCAAAAAAGATCTCTAAGACCATTCCGATGAAAAATATAAACAATGGCTTTGAGTGACTCCTGGAAGAGTTTATGACATGCTGGGTTTCTGGGGTGTTTAACTATATGCTACATGGATACAGAAAATTTTAAGTATTTTCTTTTATATAAACAGTCTTCTTCTCCTTAAAAAAACCAAAATACAACCAAAAACCAACACAATGGCAAATCACAAAAATCAATACAGAACTCTGTTTATGGAAAGAACCAAATTGTCAGTAATTTTGTAATTTCTAAAAGGCTGAATAATAAAGATATGATAGTGCTTTTTCTTAATGGACTCTTCATACACATATTAACCTGAAGTTTAGAAAAATGTCTTTAGATGTTTACTATGCTAAGTGCCATGCTGTTTTGATTGGCTACGCCACTAACTTAAGACAAAAAGTGCTTTTCCAGGATTCAAGTGTCAGGTGTTTTAAGCAAGAATACATTTCTTGCTTTATCTGTTCAGTGGTGATTAAAAATCTCATTTCCTTATGATAACTTGTGATGTAATTTGCCTTTGCATTTTCTTTATTAGAAGAGCATTCTCTCTTAGGAAACAGATTTTATAAACAGTAAAGGATGTTTACTACTACAGTTAGGTTATCCCTAATGAGTAAAATTCAAATTATGTGTTGCTTCATGAGGTAACAAGAATCATTTCAGAAGCATTTTCTATTTTTTTTTCTCCTCTGGTGCACCTCTTATAAAAATACAAGTTGCATCATAACTGGAACATTGTTCAAATCTCTGTGGTACAACTGATAACAGCTTTGCAGCAAACCTGAAACCACTGATCCACCAGACACAGTAATACTAGAAAAAAAAGACATCTACCAATTATTGTTGCTGATCAATNGCAAACCTGAAACCACTGATCCACCAGACACAGTAATACTAGAAAAAAAAGACATCTACCAATTATTGTTGCTGATCAATATTTTCAATATAAATCACTATTTTTTTGTTGTTGTTGTTTGTTTTTCACAATCTATTTTAGGAGAAATATTGTAGGAGAAAGGAAGTCAGATGCAGAAACTAACTTTAGCCAAATTTGCTACCTGGAATGTTTTAGCAGAACTTAAAAATTTGCTACGAAAAACTAATTTTCTATAGCAATGAGATAGCATATTCTATATTTTTGACTATAATATAAGTAGAACCTAATTTGACACCTCCAAGTATATGTAGTAGATAGTAGTATTCCAGGAGTAATTTTTCAATTGTTCAAAAAGAAAGGTACTAGATTTTTTAACAATTATTTTAATGCACTTTAAATTATAATCTCTACAGTTACATCATGATACAATGAAACAGCTTGGCATACAGGTGAAAAACAGTGACTTCTTATTTTATGTAGTTGTCCGGAAATTTTTAGAAATAGTAGAGGGAAAATACAGATTTGTTTGAACAGTATTTTTAAAGTTTCTTGCTGATCTATGCCACAACAAAATTCATGTTCCATAGGCACCTATTTGCAGAATACTCCAGTTTTTGGCATTAATAACCAATTTTGTAATTTGCAGTTTATGTTACACTGGATTTAAGAAAAAACCCCAATGTTTAGTTAACTAAAGCATGAACCTATGCTGGAAAAGAATTATCATCTTGCACTTTAAGGACGACCTGAAACTAATCTGCCCAAATGGAGAAAACACTCTTATCAGCAGGCTTCTGATGCTGCAGCATATGCATTATTACTCAATCTCTCAGAATTCTTTTCTTATGTGGGCACTGGATAGTAATTTCCATTGTCTAGGAGATTTTTCAAACAAAGTCCAGAGGCTGCTGCAGAAAACAAGCCGATTAAACATGACTGACAAGTTTACATTCCTGTTCAGTCATCTTAACACGAAGCTGATAAGGAGACCTCTTGCAAGGTCTTTGGAAGCATGACAATTTCTGTGCTTTGCGTGAACTCAATGCAGATTTACTGAGACCTACTGCGTCTCCTGAGTGTATTCAGCATAATGAAGTTTGCACCAAAAGGAACTAAAATTTGTGGTGGTCATACATGTTCACATGATCATGGAAGTCTGAGACTCGCCTGCTCAAAACAGTTTTCTAATCTGCACCATACCTCTTTTTATTCCTATGAATAGTTTTTTGGGTTTTTCACTTTATTTTTTGTTTAAGTCTAATCATGCTTTCTCAATCTGACTTAGCTCCATACTTGTTTCATACTCAGTCCCCCAATCATTACATTTCCTGTAAGAGAGTTTTTAAGTCAAGCTATCAATTTACTCCTTTTTTATAGGTAATTTTCTAAAAATTAAGTAAATTGAGAGACATTTTACAAAATAGCACTGTTTAACATACTCCTTTCATGTGAGAAAGTTTTTCACTCTTAGTTTCTAGCAATGGAACAATAACAAAATTATTAAGAAATATCTTAAAATATTAAACCAGATTAGATTTGGCTCACCTTTAAATGAATTCAGTTAATTGCAAGAACAGGCAAATTAATAACACCAAAATAAATTGACTACTACAGAAAATTTAAAGGATTTTTTTTTGCGAAGTTCAACAATCAGCTGCAGAATCATAAAAATGTATGTGAAAGTTCCTTTGAGGTATAATCTTACCCCACCTCAAATCTGGCCTGGGTATGCCTAAATCATATCTGCCCTTGCCAATTTCCAATAGCCAAGATTGCACAAGCACTCAAGGCAATTTCCTTCAATACTTCATTATTCTTGCAATTAGGAAATTTCCCCTTTCATCTAACCTGCGCTACTTGCCATAATTTAAGTCTTTCATTTCATTGTTCTTTTCACCAGGGACAGGAATAACATATTTCTTTTCTAGCAGCTACATTTTCATGGATATGAAAATACTTTTCTCTCTTAGATTAAATGTCCTTATTTTTTCAACTTCTTCTTAGCTCTTGTTGCTGACCCTGAAATATATGAAACTTTGAGAACAGCATCACTTTGTTAGTAAATGGATAAGTCTAAGAATAGCAAGTATAAAAGCTTATTAAAAACCCCCAAACCAACCAACAAGAAACATGATTACTAAATGAACGAAGAACTAAGACAAGTACCAAGAGGCTACAGCTCCTAAAAATAAGCAAGATTATGTTATTTACTGTAACATGCTTTTTCTGTCTGAGAATAAAATAGCCTTGCATACCTATGTTGTGCTTCATGAATACTTCATACTTCCAGTCCAACCTAACACTGTTATATGAAGCAGCAGTAAATTCTCTTAATTAAAACAGACAAATGACTGAAATGTTTATAAATAATTAAGATAGTCAAGATTAAATTCTGTTATAAACTTAAGAAGTTCAACAGGAGTCACATACTTAAAATTACCAAACTACTAGCAATTTTGATCAAACATGTCTTGTACTTCCAGTTGTGCCTGAATCAATGCTGAGTTTTCCTCTAGCAGTGAAAGCATATTTGGAGAATTCACATATGCAAAGAAATCCATCCCCATGTGGGAAAATAAGAACAAGAGTGGAAGGAGAGACTTAAGAGAGGTTTAAATTCATACAATGACCTCTTTTTTTTCTCTGAACCAAAAATTTTGATATTGAACAAACTGATGATCCTCCTCTGTCTAATGCCATTTAAGACGACCTTTCCATTTCATGCCAATAGTTTTCAATTAAAAAAACAATCACGGTATATTTCACTAAAAGGCGTACTGTGATTAGTTAAATCAAATTTTATCAACAGCCAGAATGTGAAAAGCATATTAAAGTAAGGTGAACAGCTTTGATTGATACACTGAGTTTTAATTTCTAATTCCTCATCTCCCACTCTTTTGGTAGGAAATGAAGGTTACACATCACTGAGCAGGGTAAGCTACTGTAACTCAAATGTAGCTTCAAAGATTTGGCCTTCAATTTTTCTCATACTTTCCCCCACCCCCAGTAGTATAGACAGCAAATTGATAGGCCTGGAGCTATGAGCAAAGTTTTAAACATAAAATCCTTTTTTAAAAAACTCACAACAAATGAAGATGAGCATTAAATTTAATTATCATAGCTCTTTTGCAAGAAGGATCTATATACACCTTTGCTATGCACTATTTTTATAGATTTTGAAGAAGTCTTCCTTAAAATGCAAAATAATTCTTTTCCAATGTGAGTTCACTTCCTGAGTTAATTAAGCCATCCAGTTCTCTAAGAACTAGGACCTATCCCATGCTCAAAGCCAGGTATTTTATTTTGTGTTTACATGAATTAATATAGTCATCCTAATTTTCATCGATATGCACAACTCCTACAGATTTTATCTTTTGAGTTTGAGAATGCTAATGTTACTATATCTAAACATCTACTTCAGACCATCCTGTGGCATTGCACCAAGGAATTCATTACAAAGTCTGCGCTCCAGAGCCACTAAATGCTGCAAAAAGGCATGGCAGCCAGAGGAATGTTACTACACCCTCCCCCCTGAGAGCAGGTGCAGCAAGGTGGGAGAGACCCCTTTGCTGACCCCCCGTCTGAGGGCCAGTTTCCAGCCAGCTCCAGGCAGCAGACACTCCTGCAGCCTCCTGCAGGCTCACAGCTGCGGTACCAGTTAACCCCAGCCCTGCGGAAGCTTTCATCCCAGCAGGCTCAGGTCTGCCTGCAGGCTGCCTTTCACCAGGCCTGCCTGAGAGCTTAGGAGAGTCTCCCTTCTGTCTTTGCAAAGTCTGTATGCATAAACATAAAACACTTTTATTCCCTTCACACTACCTTGGCTGAACTCAGTGTCCTTATGTTCCCCAGCAGAGCTGATACCCAGCTATGCTTCAGTGGCTCTAAGGCGAACTCCAGGGCTCCCTAAAAGACCAATTCTCTCAACAAGCAGGGCCATTATTACCATGCAGACACAGAGGAAAAATTATATTATGACAGCTACCACCATGAAGTAGATGTTCTTTAAAAACTGACTTTTTACTGATGACTGTTACAATTACAGGGATTAATATTATGAGTCCCCCTTTTCTCTTATTTCAATAATCAAAAAAATATGAACTTTAAAATTTCTCAGATCTGGGAAGGAGTCAAAAATGAAACACTTTAAATTGCCAGTTTAATATATATTAGAATCCATGGAGACATTAAATTTCTCTTTTCATCTATGAATATTAAACATTAATGAGGTTTCAGGTACAGAGATATTAAAGTGAAACATCAGAGAGCTATGACTTAGCTCGAGTATGGAGAAAGAAAGTTCACAAGGGATGCTAATAAAGGTCAAAACTACAGAACTACCATAAACCAGAACGTACAATTGAAGAAAAAGAGTAATTCAAGCAAACCTGATTTTAAAGGGGCTATTAAGAACTGTATACACATCTTCTCAAGCAGAATTTTCATGTAAAACACAAAGAAATGGGATGTAATTAAATGCATAGTTCAATTCATATGTAATATTCAAACTGAGAGACAACAAATATTTCTTGAGTGACTTGAGAACAACTTGTGGAGGAAGCTGCCTAACCTTAAACTGAAGAATCCATAAGCACAAACAAAATCATAGTAATAGCTGCATCCAGATCTCCCTTGTTCCTCCCATTACTCCTCTTCTGGAGACATCAATGTCTATAGATATAAATATAATAATGCAAAAACCCAGACACACAGGGATTACACAGAAAGGTTAAGTAATATGCCCTGATTGCATGACAGCACACACAAAATGCAAGGAAAATATATCTAAGAATAAACAGGAAAGCAAAAGATCATGTCAACCAAGTGACAGCTTATCTTTCGTACATTTATAATTTATCTTTCTTCCTCTATCATTTATTCATACACACAACCCCTCTCTACAGGTATAAAAGTAGATATTCCTTCCCTCCACCCCAAATATAAAAAAATTCTAGTTACAAAACAAAAAACAACTGGGAAATATTTAGAGGCATTGTGTAGCACATTTCACAGAAATACAGCAAGGCAAAATTTAACACGAGATGTTCCATAGGAAAAAAAAAAAATCATGAAAGCCACCGGTCTCCTTAACACTTGCTTTATACAGCAGCTACAACTGTTTCCAAGTTGTATGCACAGACGTAATTCTGTTAAACCAGTTACAAGTATATGATGCCTAGCACAGCACATTCCGAAGGCTATCTATAGTACCAATTTAACTGAAAATTTTCAGTCCTCAATGTTCTATTATCAGTCCAATAGACATCTTCTCTATTGTCATTCTCATATACAGTGTCTTGGCACACATACTATACAATATGAACAGTATTGTACTCAACAGTAATTTGCAAAATATCTCAGAATTAGAGATAGATATATAACAAGGTATTTTATTATGTTATAGCATCTATCACTGTATTTACAGTAACCAATATATGTACCTTCAAAAGATAGGTATCAGTATCTGTACCTTTAGAGCCGAGATAAGGCCACTTGAAGAAGCCCATCCCTTACATGAAATTTATCAGGTCACCATGAACCCTAGATGAAACAAAGCTCTGAGAGAATTTTCCTCCACGCAAGTTTCTGAGCAGCAAAATCTGAGCACCTGTAAACACCTGTGCACAGTCATGTCCCTCCTTGAGTTTAGACTGGTGAAGCCTGTTAAACCTCTTATTGCAGGTGAATTATCAAACCCAGTCAGGGTGAAGGAGAAGGAAGAAACTGAAATTGTGCTCTTAACTGTGGTCAGCAAGAACCATGTTAACAGAAGGAAAACAAAAGGATTTAATTTTGTTACTAAATTAAACACCATCACCCCTGCATTCGTACTAACTGCAAATCTACTGAACAGAAGATTTCTTTGTAAACAGAATTTCACAGTGCAAGCAAATCTTATTACGCTTTTACCATGATCAAACTGTCTGAAGTATTATCAACAGCAGCTGCAATTAAAGTTTTATTGTAGATACTTCAGTAGGGCAGTGTCTAACATCCCTAGTTAAGAAGCATAAGCCCACAGTGCTCAGCAGCAAAACCTAGTTTTTGCCCAGATGTGTTTACAATTAAAGCAAATGAGGAGAGATACATATGCGACAATGTAATTCAGCACATAAAACTATGTTTTCAGTGCACTATGAACCTAACTAGTGCTAAATTCAAGAGTCCATCCTCACAAAAAAAAAATTTCCTTTTTAATTTAGGAGTGGTTACATTATTTCATAGAACTGTACCTTCTGCTCCTCTGAGGCAACACAAAAGGAAGACCAGGGTTTAGACTGAGATCCATGGACTAACGAGAACTGGTATTTGACGATCTAATAAAAGAGCTGGGGTAATCTCCAAACCACTTGGGGATTAAAATCAATATTTAATGTTTTATATTAGGGACAACAATGAGACATAGTCAAAGGCAATAGTCCTTTCCTTGTTCTCTGTGAGTTCTAACGAGAAAGAGAAAACAGGGATTGGGATCCTAATGCTTGAACAAATACTCAGCTCTACAGATCAATAGAAGAGGTTGCATGTCCCTGAAAATATAGGGAAAAAGTTTTAATTTTTCAATTTGTCTCCAAAGA
>VZUA01061027.1:8385-31098 GCA_013401035.1 Horornis vulcanius | reverse complement strand
CTCCTCTGAGGAAGGCGTCAGTGTTTTAAAAAACTCACGTCTATAAAGAAAAGGAGTATATCCAAACTTTCTCTCTGTGTGGAAAAGAATAGCAATATTATTAAATCAATATTAAAAATAAAGAGCCACACCTGACAGCATAATTAAAGGGGCAACATGTTCCAAGCCCCCAAAATGTCATCCCTTCTCTGTGCCTCAGTGTGCCCTTCTCTAAAACTCTCACCATGACAGCAGTTGCCTGTCTGGTGAAACATTTCCACATGACCTGGGAAAAACCCTCACCCAGAAATTTACTGCTGAAAGTGAACAGGTGAAATTTGTCCAGGTGAAATGTCAGGCAGACACAGAATCCTGCAACACCAAGGAGAGATTCCCTTCCCATCCCAAGCCCACAC
Source organism: Horornis vulcanius (assembly GCA_013401035.1). Classification (NCBI taxonomy): domain Eukaryota; kingdom Metazoa; phylum Chordata; class Aves; order Passeriformes; family Scotocercidae; genus Horornis; species Horornis vulcanius. The sequence goes on along the minus strand of VZUA01061027.1, from coordinate 30,703 downwards.
TGAGACCAGCTGTGACCAGCATTTCAGCTGTTCCCTGAATGTCTCTTCTGTTTGAATGCAGAGCATTTTTCTTAATTATTTCTGACTTTTCATCCAGCATGCTATAAGCTTCTTATGAAGAAAAGGAAATAAATAATTCAACTTCCACTTATTCCAGGAGGAGACTGGCTGCTCTAATCTATCCTCTGAGAACAAAGGAGCTGGCTGTTCACATACGGCTTGTTAGAGCACGACAAATAAACATGGGCATGATATTGCAGTGACAATAAGATGGGGAATACCAGAGCTGCATTTTGGGCTGGCATCTGATGCTGGGACAATTTCCAGTTCCCTCCCTGGGGCTTGGAAGTTTGGTTACACTTTTGCCTGCAGCTGCAAGGCAGAGACTGGTAACAACCGTCAGTGCAATGAGGAGTGAGGAGGGAAGGATGGAGCCAAGGAGAGCGTCAGAGCATGGATTAATTCCCCATCACGAGTGTGCTCCAGGCTGCTGTGTGCAGTGTTTGGAGAGAGACCTCAAATGAGCTACAAGTCTGACTGAAAAGTGCATTTCCTTGGCCACCCAGGAGCAAGACTGTCTGGTTGGGGTTTAGGGATGTCTGTTGGAAATATTAATGTGTCAGGGCAGCAGGCTGGGAAAGCTCCACCTGCTTCAGACGAGCCTTTCAAAACAGATATGACTTCTTGCCTCCAGAAGTGTTCCTGTTTTACTTGGAACAAGTGGGGAATGAAACACCTGACACAGTGTTGGACCATAATCTAAGTTTCTCCCTTTCCCAGGGATGGAGTCTCTGAATCTCTGTCTGGCTTAAATGAATCCAGAATTCCAGGATCATTTATTAAAGGATGATCAGGGTCTCACCCTGGAGAAGCCCACAGGTTGATGGATCAGGTTGATGAAAGACAAGAAATGAGCTTGCAACCCTTGAGTCCTAAGTAAGAAGACTCATATCTAGGCCCTGGCACACTGATTATAGTGGAAAAACAGAGTAAAACTTCCCCCTGAAACTTCCCCACATCAGTACTTGGCTGCTGCCCTGGATCCCTGCACAGCTGTGAAGCATCAGCCCTGCAAGAAGGGTGGATTTTGTAGTGGAGGCTGCAGCCCATTTANCTCCATGAATAGGAGATATCTGATAATCTTACTTGCTGGGAGGGGGAGAGTAGCATGTGTCACCAGACAGAAAGATGGAGTGTCTGGAGAAGAGGAAACCATCCATCTTGCCACCCTGACCTTTTTGATAGCCAGCTAGTGGTATGGGCTGAGCTCAACTGATCACTTCAGACTTTATTGCTCTGTTAGTCCTTTTTGACTGACAGAGCACCTAATGGATAATAAATTACTGCCCTCCACTCAGATTGGGGCTGCCTGCTTTTTGCTAACACTGAGTTTTCAGAACCTACTATCACTCACTCCCAGCTTTTGCCATTTAAAGGGATGCAACTTGAGAGACAATAAATGAATATAGAGGACTTGAACCTCAAGGGGACGTGTGGAGAATTAACAGCACAGTACCCTCTGAATTTCAGTATGACACAGGCTCCCACATCCCTTGGGTCTTTTGGAAAACCTTGCAGCTTTTCTTTTGTGCCTGCTGCAGATGCAGAATCCTCTCCCTCAGGCATCTAAGGGCGCGAGAGCAGAGCCATTTTCCTTGGACCCTCCACAGATCATTGTAGTCACCAGGAGCTCTCTTAGTTTTTCCCCCATGGAACTGTCAATTTTTTGTTCACAAAAGCACGTCTCAGTGCTTTTGTGAACATAAAAAAATTTGTCCCTTTGGGGTTTGGTGCCTGTCTGCATCTCCAGCCGTTCCAACACTGCACAGACTCAGAGCTCTCATTACACACACTTATTTTCCCTCTCCACCAAGGGAACAGTGAGATTTCCAGAACCTGTTCATTTATGAAGACTGTGTTACTTGCTTCTATAATGTTTATTTTTCTCTCTCTTTGGAATGCACACAAGTTCAACACAGGCCCTTAGAAACGCAGCTGCTGTTACCTTTCAGCTGGGTGCTACTCTGTGGAAAAATCTTAAAAGGGAGGCTGGAGGGTAGGAAATTAGACGAAAGTTTCTGTCACTGTGGACAACAATACATGAAAGGCTGTAGATTTTAATCCAGGATTTTTGATATGAATATTTCATCCTGCAGCCTTTACAGCTGCCTGGAGGTTTGGAAAACTCTGTTTATGGAGATCCATAGAAAAATAGACAGTATTTATTCTCAGGATGGAAAACCTGGTGGGCTACACAAGAGCCCAACTTTATATCCTCAGTTTAGGAATATGCTGTGGCTTTTAAAGACAGCATTTATGTACCCAAGTGAACTCTAAGTGTAAGCTGAATGTTTAGCACATATTTCAGTGCTATTTTCACAGCAGGGTCTATAGGCAATGTGTTCCCTTTAGCCATGCTTCTTACAATTCTACATCCTTATATTACAGCTTATGTCTTAAAAAGAAGGGAATTATGTTGTTTCACTTACCAGTACCAAATATTTTTTCTGAGAGTAATTGCTTATCTAGAGTTTGCTTATATAAGAATTAAACACAGTATTCCATTAAAATTATTGAAAATGTCTTTCTATAGCTTTGCTATTTCAGTTTCTCTTCTAATGTTCAGAATCACATAAAATAGTAATGAGCATACATAGCCTTCTGCTGTTTTCATAGACCAGGCAGTAAAAGAGACAGTTGCTGTTCCCTTGAGTGCCAGCCCACGAATCAGAAAGTCTAATCAGCCACAGAGTCTGACACACTTGATAGTCCCTGTATTTCATTACTGCTGTATTATAATTTTTCTATTTGAATTCTATATTCTCTATTAAAAGAAGCAAGAAATAACCGAGATCAAACTAGGGCAGTAAGAGAGGAGTTAAAGTAACTCTCCTAACCCCCCCAGCCTGATGCTTTGAAATTCTCTTTCCAGTGTAAGAGCTGGTCTGAAAATACCTGGAGCTGGTACCTGGCAATGTGCAGCCCTCACACTCTCCTGGGACTGACTTGGAAGGGTTCAGCTTTGCTGGCCTGGGCAGGAACCAGCCCTGGATTGTGGTTCTGCCTTACAGCAGATGCTCAGTGAAATCCATGAGCAGGGATTTGTTCACTGCCTGCCCTTCCCACTTGCCTCCTGTGCCTGTGCCTGCAGTACCAGGGCTCCCTTGGTTCAGTGTGGGGATGGCAGAGGGCAGATGTTCTGCAGCTGCACTGTGGGGCAATGCAAAGGCAGATTTCCTAGGAGAATCCTCTGCTGTGTGCTGCCAACCTCTGGCTGTCCCCAGGGGGTTGATGCATCATGGCTGGAGTGACATCAAAACAACATCTGCTGACACTCTGAAACAGGAGACGCCTCTCTCTGTGCATCACCGCACACTGATCTGTAAATTAGGCTGTGACAAAACAAATTAGGTTTAATTTTGCATAGCTGTCCAATGGCATTACTACATGTGCTGTTACTTAATTCTTTGAATCAGTAATTTGACTTTGCATGCTTGTACCTTACAAAATTGAGATAGTTCAATACCTGTATGCAGCCGCTAAGAGTGGAACAGATATATATTATATCAAACAATAGATGTCACTGTTATGCCAATAAAAACTGGTTATATTTGCAGGTATTGGTAGTTTCAACCTCCATTGCACAAAGCTGCTTAGTCAAAAGAACAAAGCCAGGGCACTCACTGACACACAATGCTTTTCTAAACATGAATCCTGCACCTCTTTGTGCTTTTTCATCTATAAAATTACACACAGAAATACTTCAATAAAATAAAAGCCAGTTTAAATAAAATAAAAAAATCTGTTTTGCTATGGCTTTATGCAAATGGGTCACACAAGAATAGCACCACTGCCCATAAGAGAGAGAAAAAGCTAAAGGGATGTGGGAAGCTTAACAGACGAAATACTAGAGATGGAAACAGTTCTGCTTAGACTTCTTTCCTTCAAAGAGATGGGCAATGTATTTATTCTTCTCTCCCTGGAATGATTACATGGAGGATGGCACATAAGAACTGACCAAAACCAAAGGACATAATTATAAGCACTGAGAGAAAAGTAATGAAAGAGAAGCATTACAGGCAACATCACACAGCAGTTAAAGATGGAGACAGTCTGCAGATGGATGGAATTAAGTATCCAAGAAAAAAACTCTAAAGTTATATTTCAAAGTTCTTAACACTGCTTGAAATAATGCAAAAGTATGAAAACTAGGCTGTGAACAATATATGAAGCTCCAGAGCAGTGTGGTACCCTGTTGCTCGGCTGCGAGCAAGACCTGTGCAGAGCCAGCTTTCGGGTGATGAACAAAACCAGTGAAATCTAACAAATGAGAATGAATTTAAACATCAATTTCAGGGTGAGACACAGAGGAAACCAGACAGGTTATTACACAGCAGCTGTTCACGAGCTACCACTCTACTCCTTAATATCAAGAACACAGTTCATGCAGAGACAACAAAACCTCTGTGCTCAGTGGTTGTAGGAACCCATTTGTAGCCATAACAGAAGACACAAAATGCTTCTTTGTGGCCAGCTGACTTGGTCAGAAAAGGTGGACAAGCATTTTGATGCATGGTGCTGTCACCAGTCAGTGCCCAGGAGAAGCAGAAGGTTCCTGATGTTTTGCATCCTACCATGAATTTGGGAAACATAAATTGCTTCAAGCAAAACCTAAGTCTATAAAAAAATGAAAACCATATGGCAGATTTTCATTAAACTGCTTTCCTCCAAAATGTGAAGGAGACCAATTATCGTTTCCTGATAGAGAACACCTGTACTGCACGCACAAATAGGGGTTATTGCAACCAAACCCACCAATGCTCTGGAAAATATGCTAAACTTATTCCATGCAGATTTGATCAGACCTATTCAGTAGAAGCCCAGGATTAAAATGAGGAGGGCAACTCCTCTCTCCAGTCCAATGCCTGAGGGAATCACCAGGAATTTTCTACTTTGCAGGCAGAACTGTGCTTGCTTTGGAGAACATTTTGATACAAATTTAAACATGTCTGTGTTTATTTAGCCAAGAGATGCAAATTTTGCATGTAGTCAGGATCCTTAAGTCTAAGATTTCCTCTTCACTTTAAGTAATTTCTCCTAATGTCACCTTCCAGCCTCTGGCTGAAGAAATGATCAGGATATCACAAGAACAATAACTCAGTAAAAAAGTAGAAATGAGAGAAAACTTGAAGAAACAATCTGAGGCATAACAACATTGCTTTATTACATATTCCTTCTAGAGTTAAGGAGCAGGTGAGGCAGAACAGTAGTGAATTGCTTAAAAACATTAAGTCGTTCAACATGCCCCATGAGGCATTACCTGCCTCTGTAAAAAAATAAAAGGAAAATTATACAAATATCTTATAAATCTTAGCAGAGGTGCATATTTCAAAGATTCATGGGAATCTGGTACCAGGTAGGAAATGGGATGGTTTGCAATGTGATGCTGCCTGATAGCACAGAGAAAATTCAGCCAGTGGGAAATGTAGATATAAAAATCCAGTGTTTTACATGTAGTTTTAAAGGACTGAGATAAAAAATGCTCATGGACACAATGACATTGAAAATGCAAAATCTTAGCCTCTGTGAAAGCACAAATATTGATGTGCATCACTAAACATATGTTGCTGACTAAAGCTATTATTAGCAACAAGTCATTCTCTCCTCTGGAAAATCCCAGTTGCCTTGGGCTTTGTCTGAGTAGAAAGCAGAGAAAAATCTGAATAAAACCTTGTAAGTTAGCCTCATATTAACAGGCTGAGCTGTAACACTCACATAATAACAAGGCCAAAAATACAGGGCTAAATTCAGCTATAATTGATGCTGAATGGAGCAAATTGCACAGTGCTGTCACAGAGGCAGGACCAGAAGGTGTCTTGTTCTCCCAGACTGTCTTTGCAGGGTACAGATTATTTTGATCCATTCTTCACAGCTCCCATTTCAATTGAAACCTCAGAACTGAGATAGAAACTCCAGATGCTTCATTTTGGGAAGCTGGGGGCTGCTGGTGGGGTTGGACCTCACTTACTTCACTTCCAGTTCTACCCTTGAACACTCCTAGGTCAGCTTGGGGCCACCTACTATCAGAGCTGCTGTGTGCCCCAGGTGAGCTCTTGCACCACATCAAGATGTGGTTTTTCTGGGCCCCAAAAAAAGATACAGTTTCCCTGGACTGGCACAGAAGCAAAGCCAAAAAATGATGCCTTCACATGGTCAACAAAGTCTGGTTATCAAAGGTAGTGAGGAGAGCCCTGCACAGTCTTGATCTCAACTATCTGAACCAAGAAGGTTTAAGCAGAGTTGTAGTCAAGTTTTCAAATGTTTTATTTCCGGTGCCAAAACTCACAAGATTAACTTTCTGTAAATATTTTTTCAGCATTTAAATGCTTTTTGTAAGCATTTATATTGTATCTTTCTGAGTTTTTTCTGCTACCAGGAAGTCTAAAAGATTAATCACTTTAGGTATAATTCTGACAATTGAATAGTTCTGGAAGGCACAAAGGGAATGAAAAATCCTGCATTTTGTGAGAGATGAGAGCTAGCACTGCTGGCAGAAATTTTGAAATGAAATATTCTAAGATACATGCAACAATATTGCAGCTGATTGTCTGGTGTGGAGTGTCACAGCCAGAAAGGCAACCAGAATACGAGTGGAAGATGGGAAGGCAAGTGGGTGTGAGAGCAGAGGGCAAAACAATTAAATGCTTCAAAATTGTTGTGGATGAATCAATCTTACTTTTTCAGCTGTCACACATGGGATGGGTTGAACTGTCCTGCCTGTTTAAGTATGTGTGCATTCCTCAGGTGAGGAAATTCAAGTCTTTGAGGACTGCATGGGGAGAACATGCAAGAGTTGGAACCAGTGATGAGGAAACCCAACACGGACTTCAGTCAAACTGTGGAGGCACTGCAGTGCTGCTCTGACAAAATTGAGTGGCAAAAACTAGAGAAGTGTAGAAAATATGAGTATATTTTACAGTCAGAACTAGGAAGGCAGCAGCTCGAAAATTAGACCAACATTTATTGTATGTCTTTGCAACGGGAATTGCTCTGACTTGTTGAGTGTCTGTGTTCAGTCCTTATAAAACACTGAAGTCAAGCAGAGGTATCTGAAATGTGGATGTATAAAGCTCCCAGGCAAAATATCTCACTAGCAATGAAACCTCCCCCTAGAAATGACACAGGTAGAAAGAGAACAGATTTAAGTCCTTGAAGTATAACAGAATAGCAGTATTCGTGGTTAATTATTAGGCATTAAATTATTAGATTAACCAGGTCCTATTTATACAGCCATTGCTCCTCTTGTTCATTCAGCTACAGTCAGTTATAAACAAAAACACATCCCATAAAAGGGTTTCACTTGTTTAACAGGCTAAGTAAATGGCTGACCTCACTATAAGTAATTAGGGATCTATACTTAATTGAACTTTTATGGTCAACAGAGCGATGCAAACCTATTACTGCAGCATTCTTTGATGCTGGTTTCATTCCAAAGGCCAGTAAAAATTGGAGGGAATTTTGATTGAATCTCTGCAATGAGTTGGGCTCTGCTGTCACATGTAAATATGGTTAAACTGCATTTCCAAGCCCAAAATACAGTTTTGGCTATTTATTCTGTGGCTACAAACTCATGGAAACCAGGAAGAAGTCCTTTAAGTCCAGGTAATGGGAAAAACGGGTTCTGCAGTCTAAATACACAGGATTTATGTTTAGAAAGCAAAGGAAAATATGAAAATTAAGTTCATCAGAGAAGGAAAAAAGGTTGATCAACATTTTACTTAAACACAAAAATTCAGGGAAAAAGCTAATTTAGTTAATTCCTTTTGCACATGCTGTGGGAAGCAGTAGGTTGTGCTCAAGAGTCACCATTGAAGCTCAGCTGTCTGAATGTGTGAGTATCAACAGGGAGAGAATGAAAGTCACTTTCCTGCAAAGCATCAGGGTGGGATGACCTTGTTCCAGCTCATTGTGTTTCTAGAATTGTGCCCAATTCAGTTAATCCATAGCCCTTTTTGCCAAAGCAGTTTGTGCCCATGAGTTACAGATAATGCATGGCCACAGCAGAACAGCAGAACTCTGCCCTGGAGGAAGGACCAGAGCACAGCCAGACAAAAGAGTGAATCTATCTCATGCCTTGTGTGGAAAACACTTCCTACACCCAGAGAAAAGGGAGTCAGCTTGATAATCTCAGGCAAGGGACTGAGACCCTCTGCTTGTGTATGCCCCTGTAATGCCCTGCTACATCCAGCACTTCATACACCAGAATCCAAGAGAAACTCTAAGGAACCTCAACAAAGTTTCTTTTCAGAAAGGAGAAAACTCTTTCATGGCAAATCTCCTCTGGAAGCAACATATTTTTATTTCAATCAGGCAAGTAGCACTTATGTCCCATTGTTTTTCTGAACACTACAAGATGCTGAGGCTGGGACTACCAAAGCAGATAAGATGCCAAAGAGCAAATGCTTGTAGAGTGCACTGGAGCTGTAAAGCACAGTGTATGATTACTAGAAGATGATCAGCATTTAAATAATGTTTTCTGTTTCATAATTGCATCACTGAAAATAAATGTCTGGTTTGGTTCAAAGACTGCTGAAGTCCTTTTGTTCTTTTCATCCGACTTCAGACCAGGTATTTAAATATTTGCTGGCACAAACTGGTGTATGGGACCAACAGCCACAGTGTGAGGAAACAGAGGATGATTATAATCAGTTAATAAGATATGGTTTATACAGTTTAATTTTATCCACTTCTTTGTTTTCCTTTTAGATTTTTATGCAAATTAACTTCCAAATGGAATTGTAATCATAGGTACATACTTGATGCTTTGACCTCCCTGCAAAGAGCAGTTTTTGCAGCATTTCCCCTCAGGAATGATGCCCCAGTCTGGGCTGTGCACTGATAAGCACTATCAGATAGTGCTTTTTTGGATGCAGCTTTTCTGACCCTTTATCTGGCAAATCTCTCATCAGGCCTCTGATGCAGAGCACTGACTCCCCTGCTTCCCTCTGCAAAGAAGGCACATCCTCTCCCCATCGGCCAGGCAATTGCCATCATCTTTAGTCTCATTTTTCTGAAGACAGGTTCCAGCATCCTTTAATGTCTCATAAGAACATAGTTAAGAAAAGGAGAGAAGGTGAGAGAGAATAACGTGAGCTGATGCTGTAATAAAGCCATTGCTTATGCCATGACAAATAACCCTCATTTCCCAAAGGTATCTTGCTCAGAGATGACAGTGCTTTGCACTCCAATGCCTTTTTAAATCACTCCAAATGCCTCCTGCCCTGGAAAAATGACTTTGATTTTGGTGCTGTTTGACACAACCCTGGAGCAAGCCCCATCTTGGGAGTTATAGAGCTGTGTGTGTGAGCATTTTACAAGCATGAGGGGTAAACCTGCCTATATAAAGTGAGACACATTTTCTGTAAATTCTTGCCTTTTCCTGCAGTTTGATCCTCACAACTGCCCAATTTTACTTTCTACAATGAAAAATAACTGGAAACAACACTGCAATATTTTCCTATGTGTCTAACCCCCTACTTTAAAGTGCCAAGAAGCTTTTATTAACATCAGTCCCCTCCAGCCTGGTTTGCTTGTCTCCAGTAGAGGTGTCCATGCCTCACTTATTCCCAGCCAAATCAATTAGGGAAAATTTGGCATACAAAATTTTCTCTCTTCTTGAGAATGGTGTGGAAGGGGGCCTGGCTCTGGGAGGACTGAATGCCGGTGGGGATTTGCCTGACATGCTTCATGACATCTCCCACGCTGGTGACTCCTTCCTCTGACAGCCCCATCATTTGGATAATCTTCCCACACTCTTATCCTTTTCATCTGTTTCACAGGCTCATACAATTCATAAATCTTGATAATCAAAGTTGTGGTCAAAGATGAAGGCCTGGTTGTCCAGGTTCCATGTAAGGTCCAGCGATGTACTACTGTCACAAGAAAGACGCAGACACTACAGCAGAGTCAGAGCAGGAAAAGAGGAAGTTTAATTTTCCTTTCAGTTTATATAGATTTCCAGAAATGAGACCACATTGGAAGATTGAGGTTCAACCTCTTCAATTCCACTGCTCTGAGAAAATGTTCATCAATTGTCCCTCCTAAAGAGAACAATGTAAACAATATAGAGAGTTACAGAAACATTGCTTTGTTTACATGAAAATCTGTGAGAAACTCCACTACCGGAATGCAAAATCAGAAGGCTGATAAAATAAGGTGACAGTCCAGCTTCTGCCAAGCTTCGTACACATCACCATGTCCTGGCAGGCTACTGCCACTACACACAAGTGGCCTCAGTGCTGGTCATGGATGTTATGGGTTAACACAGTTTGTTTTTTTCTAATTGAAGACCGCCCTATGGGGATTGGCATGCAGTTTGACCAATAAGAAAACAGTATGCGATTTTTGGAAGTACACTATATAAGGCTCAAGATGAGCTGGAACCGTCTCTTTTCTCTCCAGGCGAGGGACCAGGTAACACTGTGTGGTAGCTGCCGCACGGGGCCGGGCCGGCCTGGGCCCCTCTGCCCCTGAGCCGGGCCCCCCTGCCCCTGAGTGGCTGGGCCGGGCCAGGCCTGGCTGGGCTTGTGGGCGCCACTGCCCCCATGAGGGAGCGGCCCAGCCATGCTTGGGCTCGATCACAGTGGAGGAGGGGAGGAAAAAGCCCCGGCAGCAGCTGCCCGTGTCGCTGGNGAGAGACTGAGCCTGAAACTAAGTCAGTGAAGAAAGAGTGAAAAGACTCTTTGGAGCAAAGGATAAGGAGTGGCCTTATGTAGCTAGACATTTCTGGTAATATAGAGAATGGACCTTTTTTCCTGTAACATATAGATGCTGTTTAGGGGGGATGTAAAGTGCTAGAACAAGTGACTTGAAGTTGTTTTTTGCTCCTAAGGAAAAAGGAGTTGAGATGAATAGTAATTTTGGAATAGTGATTTTGGAAACAGTAGAAGAGACTCTTTGTTTCTATACTAGCAGAGACATCCTTAAAAAGATACCCCGGATATGCAGAGTATGACCCATGTGCAGGCTTGGAAAAGCTGCTAAGCTGAGTAGGATTTCACAGTCTGCAGAGCCTCTCTTCTGGCCGCTGCAGATGTGTGGCACTGGAAGCCGCCAGAGGACTACTCCTCATGTGACCATATCTCTATGACTCAGAAAGACTCCTTTCCTAAAGTAACTGAATGAAAGATTATTCTTAAATGGTAAAAAAGACGGGGTTTACAGGTTTGGTTTCTTTATGTGGTGTGCAGAAATGTGAATACTAGAAGGGGGAGAGAAGGGATGTCTTTGAGGGTTTCATTTGTTGCTTTATGTGTTTTTCTTATCTTCTTCTTAATTTGTGTGAATAAACTATCTTTTGTAATTTTAAGGTAAGCCTGTTTTGCTTTTCTGAGTTCTCCTAGTCATATATATAAAAATGCATACACTAAAACCTTTACAGATGTGCTTTTTGTGACCAGGTGAGAACTGAGGGCAAAGACAAGGTGGAGATCCACCTGCTTGTCCTTCCTAGCCCTTTTCTCAATCTCATCCACAGTGGTGCTGGAAGAACTTCCTGGAGCTCCATCACCAGTGTCAGGCAGATGTGCCCATCCCTGCACAGGATCTCTGTGGAGGTGCCCAGCTGGATGCACCTGAACTGCCCAGCTGTGCCCACAGCTATGGGATGGAGGTGAGGGTGGAGCTGTGAAAACCCCATGGGGTTTAGCACTGCCTGCACTGTGTCACTGTTATCCCTCAGGGGATGGTGGAAAGGTTTTGGCTTCTAGGCTGAAACCAGCTGCATTTTTAATCACAGGTGGAAGGAACACATAAAGCTGCCATCACTTGAAAGGCCTCTCCCAGTCTGCAGACTGGTGTGCAGCTGCTGGGGCGCTTCGTTCTAGTTAGATCAGTCACATTGTGTTATGGTAATGCCACTGACACAGGAATTTATAGCAGTGACACAAACACAGGGACTCAAGAGAGCCTTTTTGTCCTGCAGTGACCACACAAAAATACTGAAAACACCACATTGTTTTCACATGCCTCAAACATAAGCCTTGAATACTTATAAAAGGCTTTGCATGCCTTGAAATCTTGCTTGGCTTAAAAGAAAAATGGACTTGTAGTGGGTGTTTCTGCATCCACAAGGAAGTTATCATTTTGATAATTGGAGCAGCTAATGATATTTTTAACCCATTTCCATAATGTACTTCAGTCTGGTTCTCTGAATAGAGAATTTTGAAGTACTGGCTGCAGGAAATTTTTTTAACATCTTGGCTTACATAATACTTTTGGTTCATTTTAGTGGGAAGTCTCAGACCTCCAGTCACGAGAACTGCTATTTACAAAAATATTCAAGTGCTACAAAATCTCTAAGAAGAATGCTTGCAGAAACAGTGGCAAACTTAAAATTGAAGCAAAGAAAACCTGTTCCGAAAATTTATGTTAGAAGGCAATTGTTTATCTCCATTTGCCTTTTGACTGCTAACTTGAAGCAGGCAGTCTGAGACTACCAAAACTTGAAAATACAGAGAATCTTGGATCTCCTTATTTACCAACCCTCCTGTGGACCCAAACCACTAAGTGTGTAATCTTTTCTTGAAGGTGAGCAATTAATATTCATATTATATAATATTCCTTAATATTATATTAATATATATTAATATATAATTAATTCCTTAACATTATATTAATTCCTTAATATTATATTAATATTATATTAATATATAATATCCCTTAATATTCCCATAATATTCCTTCCTGGAAATGTGCTTGACTAAGGCCTCATGTCTTTGAATGAGCATTAAGTGTAATTCCAAACAGTTTTACATGGAGAAAACATATGAGTACAGAGAGAGAGAGATCCAGTTCCTGGGTCCCCATCAGGAAATGCCAGCCTGGATGTGGAGCAGTCAGTCTTGTTATAAATCTAGGGAGCACCTCGTTGGATAGATTTTGGAGCTAGACCCTGCTATGCACACAGCCAGATAAGCCTGGAGAAATAGAGAGCACCAGGGACATAGGGCAGGGCAAAGCTTGCTCAGCTTTCCATGACAACGTTGTCTCTGTCAGCAGAGATTCTTGCTTGAACTCTTCTGTCAGAGGCAGAGGTCAGAACACCTGAGCAGAGCCAGCAGGGGTCGTGTCCCACGAGCAGGCTGGAGGGGTGGGNGGGCCATTGACACCCCGCAGGGAGGCTTTCTGTTGCCTGGCAACTGTCCTGATGGTGTGGGTGGGCCGCACCCATTGCTAGCTTTGAAGCTCCCGGAGGTAAATCACTTTACTTATCTTACTAATGGGTCCCTGACGACTGCCTTTTCTTTCAGAAATTCTACCTTCACTGCCCTATAGGGCTGGCTTTAAGGGAGGCATAGGCTAGTAAGTCCGACCCTTGGCATCCTGGGCGAATATTTCTGAAAACAAATATCCCAAACATGAAATTCATCACAGTGAGAGAGAACCAGAGGATACCCTGATGAAAGAAGAAAGAATTGCACCCCTGAGCTGAATTTGAGGACTCACCATGACCTACAAGGAACAGGCCAGACGTGGGGATGGGAGAGGAAGCTGACTGAAGTAGATTGTCTCCCGGTATACCTATGAGAACGAGAATGGAGAGCACGTGGTGTGCAAACGACTGAGCTCTCATTGCACCATTCTTGACAACTCCAGGCTGCCGTGGTGCTGTGGAAGACTCCTGCTGAGTGACCCCTATAAAGCTGATCTTTTTAATAAAGAGCTGAATATTAATAAAGGCCTAGGCCCTGTTCTTTTCAGGATGAAATCAATCCTCATGGCAAGCTGCCTTTTCTGTTTAATGTTTGGAGACCTTTTCAGAATCTCAGATGGGTGTCAGCCCTTGCTTGAGGAATCTAACCCTCGCTCTTGGGTAGCTTAGCAATATTTATCCATCTGATATTCCTGGAGGATACATATGCTGCAACATGTGCTCCAGCAGCGCTGCTCTTGTATCCACCAAGCTGTGGAAGCTGTTGTTTATTTTGGGTTTAATTAGCGATATCCTTGTAAAGAGAAGATGACTCAATTCCATAAAAGCATTGAAATAGCCCCAAATAAGCATTACAGAAATCTAATTTGGAAAGTATTTGGGGAAGGGTGGCTTCTTAAAGCAGCTGAACCCACTGAGGGCTGCCACTGAATTTCAGTTGGATCAAGGTTCATCTTCCAGTGTTCTGACAATAAACATTTTCAGCCCAAATAAATACTGAAGAAAAACAGGGGACTTCCAAGTATGCTCAGCAGTACATTTCATATATAGAATCATAAAATGGTTTGGGTTGGAAGGGACCTTAAATATCATCCAGTTCCACTCCCCTGTCATGGGCAGGATGCCTTACACTGGACAAGGTTGCTCAGTGCTCCATCCAAACTTAAACACTTCCAGGGTTGGGGCATCCACAACTTCTCTGGGCAACCTGTACCTGCTAATAAACCTCAGTGTGGGGCCAGGATCATTTTGGATCTACAATGATATACTTAGTAAATAAGACAACCACAATTCAAACTCGCTGATTCAAAAAAGGAGCCAAAGATGCCAGTATTTCTCGTGGCTGGACAATATGCAAAGGAAACTAAAATTGTAACGTATTGTTTTACTTACAAAATCTGCAAGTTGCCAGTCATGTAACTTGCCAAAAAAATAAACCCAGAAACTGGGAGCAATTTTTTTTTTACCTTGTTGACAGTAATGGTTTGGAGAACATAAACATCCAAATATGTGTTTTAAATATGAATTTCCCATGAGACAAAACATTTCAAATGCACTTGTATTTAAATATTTTTACCAGCTTAAAATAACCCATTTTTTCCCCTTTATTTTTGTAATGCAATAACTTGTTGCCATTCAAGACTTCAGGACCCTCAGTTGAGGTGTGGCCTCAGCTCTGCCTGATTACTTGCACTTGCAGCTTTAAATAGTATTTGCATACGGCTATTATGTAATTCTAATAAGAGACCTGAGCTGGTGAGTTGTAGTGCAGCAGTTCCCATTTGCTGCTTTTCACAGCTCTCAGCCTTCAGTCTTGCTCCAACAGCATCAGCTAGCTCATGAAGGATGACTCTGAGCCATCTCCAGCTGTGCCTTGCTGCTCACTCTTCGTGTGGGCATCTAATTCCTGCAGTGATCATGTATGATTCTGTACACAGAACTACTATTTATGGCAGTGCCTCCTTTATAAAGAACGTGCTTTTAAAAAGGGAAAATTAAAAAGGGAAATTTAAAAAGGAAAAAAGGAGTACTCAGTTTGAGATTACGTGTTTTGAATTCTGACAATGTCAATAGTTGTGATGGCTGTGCATTTACAAGCAGCTTTTACCATGGATGGGAAAAACAAGATGTTAAATCAGCACTATGATCAATTAACCTGTAATATAAAACAAGTGTAAAATCCTCATCATAAAGGACAAGGGTTCTTGCATGCACCCTAGGGAGTTGCTTAAATCCTTCGCAAATGTGGAGTGGTTCTGGTCTAGCCCTAATCTGAGGCAAGGGGACCCACACGCTCTCAGCATCACCCTGGGATACCAGAGCAGCTTCCCATGTCAGCCCAAATTCATGTGAAGACCAAAGCCCTTTCCAGTTCTCACCAAGCATCATTTTAAACCTAAACCCAAGAGAATGTTTTGATGACAATTTCATCTGGGTTTCAGACTCCAAGCAGAAAATTAATATGAAATTACTGCCCCAGTGCTGCACCTTCCCTGCAGTGTCCTGGAGGAGCAAGACACAGCTTGACAGAGCAGGCTGAGTCATTATGGTGGTACCAGGGAGTTATTCTGTAATATATCACAGAGTTTATGCTGGATTACAGCTGAAGAATTGTCAAAAGGAAATTTTGATGCAGATCCAGATGCTGTATTTATCAAGATTCATGTCCATGGGTATTTTAGGGATGGTTATTTATTGACCATCATAAAGGTGGCATCTAAAGACATAAGGTTAAAATCAGGACTCTGTTGTATTGAACAGCATGTAAATTTTTCTAGAACAAGACACAGGTGAGTTTTCTGTTTGAGTGAAAGCAATTAGATAGTGGAGAGGAAAGGAAAGGAGAGGACAATGTCTCCAGAGAAGGAAGAGGGCCAACCTTTTTCCAGAGACTTTTGTTTATCTACAAAGGAACTCTGAAACAAATGCCTACACATACTGTGCAACAGCTTAAAACCTAGTAATTTATTTGAGTAATTTGAAAACTTACATCAGTTTTTTTTTGTTGTTTGCACTTACAAAAATACCACCATATTAAGGAAGAAAATATAGGATTTGCCATCATGCTATGAGTCATCAGAGAATAAATGCAAAATGCAGCAGTGTAGCAGAATTTTTTAGGGAGCAGGAGCATGACATGCTCCTGAATTAGGTTGGGCAACCCAGCTTGGGCCCAGCCTGTACCTGGTAGGCCTGGGCTCCTTTGGCCTAGGCCCAGGGACAGGCCTGAGTGGCGCAGTTAAAATTAATTTAGATTTGCGGCGCAGTTAGAAATTAGTTAAAGTATGCGGGAAAGATAGTAGTTTAATTATAAGGTAATTAGCATAGATGCTGGTTTGAGCATTTTGCCACCTTAAGTGTGAAAGGTAAACAATGTTTATTTACATTCTTGTGTGCTGTACACCAATGGGGAATTGCTTTGTATTGTAAACTATGTTAAACTGTATAAAAGCGGCCATTCTGCTGAGATTAAAGGAGAACGTATGTAGCCACATTAGTGTGATTACATTACTCGGCCTGACTCCCCAATCTTGCAGGTTACTCCCTGTTTCACAGCAGCAAAGATTTAATGCATGGTCTTTTAAAAGAAGATGCTTTACAATCACAGGATGTAAAAAAGAAATAAAATTCCCACATTTCTTCTGTTGCTTTTCCACTGCCACCCAGCCAACTGTCAGCTTGTTCTACTTGCAGAAAGCTGTGGTTGCAACTCACAACATTAATACCACCAGTCCTTCCTGCCAAAAGCCAGCACTGGGATGGGATGGGACATGACGAGGCAAACAGCAGTTTGCATTTCACACTTCAGGAGAGAGGAAGGGATGCACAGCTCTGCCCACATGCACACTCCTTGCAAGACCAGGATCCTAAACACAATTTGTGAAAACAAACAAAAAAACCCCAACAAAACCAAAACCCAACAATATAAAACCACCAAAATTCCAAACAAAACCAACACCCCTCTCCTCCCTGAAAAACCAAAAAAGAAAAAAAACCTCCAAACAAAACAGACCATGAACCCTCCAAACAAACCACATGCCTTGATAAGGGAAACAACTGCTGCTCTGGAATTAGGAAAGCACAGATAAGTTCTCCCATCTGAGGGACTGAGCAGAATTGTGTAATGTTGTATAGAAAAGTGGCCAGCTCCACAGACCTCTTAGAGCTAAACTGTGCTTCTCTAAGCAATGGAAACAACTTCCATTTGTATTTTGAAACTATAAAAAACAAAGCAAAAGAATTATTTATGTTTTTATAAAAGAGGATAAATGCCAGCAATCTCAATGAATGTCAGGGATTACACAAGTCATAAAACTCCCAAAATTAAAAAATTGCAAACAGTATATTCTTTTCTCAATGTTTGAATGAGGCACAGTCAATTTTTAGTATTGTGTTTTTACCAGCCTCTTCCTGGCAGAAAGCAGTATTTAAAATTAATATAACTAACCTGAAAAATTAGAGAGTGAATAGTGCTAATTCCTACAAGTTTAGTTAGGTCTAGTTCATTACACAGTTAGAAACATTCTGTTAATGTTTAATACATGGAGAAGGCTTTTAGTAACAAACTCTAATTACGGAGTCTTTCTGACTAACCTCATCTGATTGAACATATAAACAGAGCTGTTCTTAACTGCTCCAAGATCCCTCTAACAAAACCTTGATTGTCAAAATTGTAGAGCTATGCTTTAAATCTTAACATTTCAAAGGATTTAATTAAAATCTAATCCTACTTGTAGGGCCATGCAGACATAACTGGTTTTTATCTCTAACCAGGACCCATAGCTCTGAATCCTCTCTTTGCAGTCAGACATCAGCAGCCAGCACTGAGCTCTGGCTCCTCTCTTTTCCAGGCCTTTCTATCTGCTGTGCTGGATAATTCCCATGCTCCCTGAAGCTGTGCAAGGAGCACAAGGTTTGTGCGGTTCTGAAAGCCATGCTGGCTTTCTGAGTGCTCACACTCAGGGATTTTAAATGACTTGCTTTAGATTTTGAAGTTTGAAACCTGAGACAGTGAATAATTTTTGAAATAAACCCAAAAACCTGCTGAAGGCTGTTAT
Organism: Horornis vulcanius; assembly: GCA_013401035.1. NCBI lineage: Eukaryota > Metazoa > Chordata > Aves > Passeriformes > Scotocercidae > Horornis > Horornis vulcanius. The sequence goes on along the minus strand of VZUA01061027.1, from coordinate 12,433 downwards.
CCTCTCCTGGTTGGCACAAGCAGGAGCTTGCTTCCCAATCACCCTCCTGCCACTATGATGATTGATTTCAGTGCTTTATGAACAGCATATGCAGCTCTTTTATGCTTAGATAAGAGATTACAAGGACTATCAATCCTCATACTCTCGCACTCAATATTAACTGTCTAGAATTAAGCTGCTTCTTCCATGGACTAGTATTTTCTAAGTATATTACTAGTAATTCCAACATGCAGAAAGGATGGATCCAACCTGCCAGGTATAGTTTAGAAATGGTTTTGGCTGGTTAAGTTTATTTCTTCTGCCAGGTTGAGGACATATTTGAGAATAAATAGTCTCAAAAGGCCATGAGGATCTGAATTAGAGCTTGCCCAAGAGACTGTTGAGTTCTCTTTTTGCTTCTCTCTCAGTAGGGATAGCATAGTCAAGAAATTTTGGGAAGATGCATGGGAAAGGAATAATATTTTGAGTTTGAGGTTTAATCCTGACAAAGTGAATCTGTGAGCTCAGGACAAGTAGTTCATATCTCTACCTATCTTATGCAAATCATAGAAAAAAACATCTTGTCTTCTTTCATGGCCTTAAAAAGACTTAATTTTTAAAAAAGGGCTATATTTGTGCTCAACATTAAAAAAGAATCATGTGAAGTAGTACACTGTAAGTATTAAGTGATATTAAAAAACCCAACTCTAAAAATATTACAGATATTTAGAATATGTTGCGTCCTACAAGGGAAGTATGTCTAGAGACGCAGCTTTGGTATCTTGCATTGTATTGGCTGTCAGGTCTCTTTTACTCCATGAAATGCATCCCTGGCTCCAGTGCTCAGGCAGTGCTCATCAGTTAGCTTGTTCCAGAACTAACAAACAGCAATTTATACCCTGACAACGTGCCTGTGTTCATACAGCGTCCCTGAGAAATCACAGGTTCTGCCATTGGATTTCATAGTCAGAGACAAAATGTCTAAATATTACCTCTGGTTTGCAATGTGCTGTCTCTCCTTTTGCTCTCCATGACAGCTCATCCAGGAAAACTACAATGACCTTCGATTCTGCACAGCATTCATGAGATTTAAAGAAATAGAAGTGAACCCTTCCAAGTTAAGTGTTATTCTGAAAGCCAAGAAACTGCCCTGACAAAATGCCAATGTCTTCTGGTCAACACAAGTGGTGATTCCCAGCTGTGTGGATGCCAAGTACCATGCCAGTTACATTACAACTGATAAAGAGCCAAAGTCTGACACCCTTCCTGGCTTGAAGTGGTGATTTATTCTGATCAGTCCTACTGCAGTTTCAGACTGAAGGGCTGTGTTCTCCCATGGGTGAGCAGTGACTGTCACCAGCTTCACCCTTCCCCTGACATGTCCGAGAGGTTGTGCTGACTGGAACGGACCCCACTGGACCAGCTGGAACACCTCTGGACCAGCTGAGTGCTGATCAGAAAGGAATTTACGGCCAGCCTGAGAGAACCCAGCAATGCAAGGGTCTAGCATCTCCTGTGAGTGTTCACAGACAGAAGAGTACAGTGATTTGACTACCAACAGGGCATTTACCTATAAATCCCTAAGCAGAGTGTTCCCTAGTGCCTGCTGGAAATCCATGCATGGTGGGTGCTTGGAAATCAGTGCCTGGTGGGTGCTTTTTAGACATTTGGCATTTCTTATTTGCTACACACCTACATATTAGCAGTTTGAACAGCAGGTTTACAAATGGACTTAGCACCTAAAATCCCCTTAAAGCAATGAGAAAGCAAAGAGCACAGCTCTTTTTTTAGGATATGACATCATGTTTTCAGGGCAGGCTGCTGGTATTGCAGGTGTCCTGCAGCAGTAGAACAGTAGCTATAAGATAATTCCAACAGAAGAAAGAGTGGTTTCATGGTAAAGCCACTGTGTTCTCTGCAAGAACGCAGAAAAGAACTAATTTCAGAGCTATGGTTCCAAAATGTTTGCACACAAGTATTTTAAAGTTTTTTAAATTGTTGCTAAGATTTGTATATTGGGCAATACATGAATTTGTTCTCTTGTGCTCCTCTTCCCTCCTCCCTTTTGTGTTTATGTACCTGCTGGCAAAACCACCTCATCCATAATGCAGTACAATAAATGGCACATGGAATGGCTGAGCAGCCTTACCCGTGTGGAAATAGCAAGACCATCTATTACTCACGTCTCCTTCCAACACAAATCAGGTCTGACTAACCTTAAACAATCTGAACCGACTGCAGTACGCAGGGCTTCCTTTCAGTGCCTTTTAGGAAGCCCATCATGGCACCATTCACCAAAATGGCTGGGCAGAATTAATGATTTCCATAAGGAAAAGGCTGTGTGCTGATATGATGGTGTGGTGCACCATTAAGAGGGTGTGTTATTCTCCAGCTCCAGCATTTTTCTTGTTGGATTGTTTTAAAACTCAGCCTCAACTGCTTTGTGCTGTGTGTGTGGTGCCAGCTGGGTGTATGGGCCTTAAAGTTACCATTTCATTACTATTTAAAACACAGCTTTTCCCTCTGTGCGTCATTTACATAACTACAGAACAAGTCCATTTTTGGTTAAAACAGATATTTTAGAGGATTTTAAACAATCAATGCTAGACCATAGTATATGTCTAAGGCAAAGCATTTTTCTCCCCAACCAGCATAAGGTCATGAGTCGTATTAAAACCAGGTTACATCCAGATAAATTTAGGAACAGGATCACTACCTTTAAATAATATCTTCCTTCCATTCCCACTGACTAAAGAACAGACAAGGCACAGGAAAGAGTGATTCATGTTCTAGACTACCACAATTTGTTTGCAGAAGTATGACATGAATTACACTGCTTTGAGCACTGCACGAAGATAACGGAATACTTTTCCCTTCAGCTGTGATTAGCCCTGTGGGGGCTGCTCTGCACATCCACACTGATGTAGCAGTGCAAGTGGAACTTTATCCCCGGGGCAGTCCCAGGGAAGAATGTGCTGCTGGAGACCCCAATAAGTTTTTTCAGGAGATTCACAGAAGCAAAGATTCCAATGAGAAACCCTGAATTTCCTGTTTTAATTTTCCTTTCCCTTTTTTAATTTGGGACATGAAAAATTTCCCCCAAAACTGAAAATACCACAATCAGTTCTGAACAAGGGGTATTTCCCAAAATGGCTGCCCTGAGTTTCAGAGCTGCAAGGACACATCCTCTGACAAACACACCCCACTGCTCATGGTGGGCTTGTTGGCATTTTAGAGTTTCTCATAGCTCCTACATATCAGACTACAAGAGGAACTGGAGATACTTTAGGATTCAGAAAAGAACTTCTCACCCTGGGCCAAGCAACAGTCAATCCACAGACAGGCAGGTGGGTCTAGATGGGTCAGAGGAGATGAAAGAAGAGAAGGAAGAGAAGTTCATGGGTTGAAGCAGTGGGGTTGATTCCATTTTCTGCTTGCATTTAACTCTGAATATGTTGATCTATTCTAGGGAATCAACCCCTGCACTGTTTGTGGGAATGTCTACCAGGTAGCACAGAGGAGTGAAGTAACAAAGTGCTACATGCAGTGCAAAGCCTGGGATCTCTCCTAAAGGACAAATAAAGGGTTATCTCCCTGGAGAACTAGCCCCTCTACCTCCGTATTTATAGCTTTTCAAGTTATTAGCTTTTTAATTAATACTGAAAGGTTTGAAAACACATAACTGTATTGTAGAGTAGTTGTATTAACAAATTACACACATGAAAATTAAAATTCAGTTGCTCTGGCATTCTATTTAGAAATGTGCAAACAGAGTTGGTATTTTGCTAACAAATGATTCTCAGATGTTATGTTTCCAAATGAAAAGAGAAAATGTACCTTTATTGTACTCCTGTAAGTGCTTCTGCACTTATTAGGAATTAATCAGCAAATACAAACAGCACTCCAAGCTTTGGAAATATCCCTTCTTTATCCTCACTCCAGTTGTAACTGTTCCCTAAATTAAAACTGTTTACATATTAGGGTAGCAGTTTTACACCAGTGTTCTGGATAGAGTCAGTTTCATTTCCTCTCCCCTTTTCTCCCCTCTGTATTGATAAGTGCTGGATTT
>VZUA01061017.1:2643-12965 GCA_013401035.1 Horornis vulcanius | reverse complement strand
ACTTGCCTATAAAATAAAGAAAAAGGTTCAATTAGGAATGTATTTAAAACACATTGACAACATTAGAGCTATATATTAGAAACAGATATGTATATGTATTCCATGCTCATCTTGTGCCTTGTTTATATCTTCTCATTTACCATGCATGAAACTGATGACATTTGAATTTCTATCATCAAAGGTAGAATTGTTACGAATTTGAACACCATGCTGAAGAAAATTACTTTTTGGCTGAGACCTCCATCAAGTGGGAAGCCTACCAGTGCTGACCATTGAACCAAGAAATTTCCCTGAAAGCACATGGAAGTCAGTGAGGAACTGCCAAGGGGCTGACAGAATGTCCCCAATTTGTGTGATAGGATCTGCTCCGTAGGATTTGTACAAGAATCCTTTATGATCACCATCCAAATCTCAAATGGAAAAGAAGAAAACAATGGCATCTGTCTCACATGAGGTGTGGAAATGATTTATAACAAAATAAACCGCTACTCAGTGGGAGGAATAAAAAAGGATTTGAACCTGGCCACAAAGGCCTTGGGCAAGCACTGTGCAAATAGCAAAACTTGCAAACAATAAACACATCTTGGTAGTCCCAGAGCCAGTTAGCTATCTAATGGCGTGTTGGGACCTTATTTATCCAGCAGCATGTGTGGTCATTGTCTTCCTCTTTTTGGGAGAAGATCAATCAGACTCTGCCACATCTCTTTTTCCCTGTCCCAAGCAAATAATCACACCAAGTTGTCTGGAGCAGAATACCAGGCCAAAGAGCCTCGGGTCTCAGGAACACTATCTCTCATACAATGAAGGCAAAACCACAAGCAGATATCACTTTAGAGATTTCTTCTCTCCGGTTTTTGGTCATAAAACTACAGCCTCTCTGTCTTTCCTAGTTCCTCCATAATCCCATCAAGACTGCTTCACTTGTGGGAAACAACTGCAGAACTACCAGCTGCAGAACCCCAAGACCTGCCTAAGTCTTATGATGGTCCCCTCCATCCCAAACTACTGTAGACCCACACCCCTCACCCTACCAAAAAAACCCAACCCTCCCCTCCTGCCCTCCACCCATGCTAAAGAACATGCAACAGCATAGCTCACTCTTTTAGAGATGAGCGAGCCTGGGGCCAGTCAGTTCCACATACTTATAAGGGTCAGCTGTTGTTTACCGAAAGAAGTATTAGAAATGGGATTGCAAAAGAGAAACAGGCTCATAACAGAGGCCTTGAAGTACAGGGATCTGAGGGAGGCTTTCATAATAAATAGTAGCATTTCATCTGAGCAGCTCCCTAATTTTCATGAATTAGAAAACATCCCTTTGAAGAAGATGTGATAACAGGCGCTCCTGGCACTGGATAAATAATCTGATTGCTCCGAAGGTATGAGGGGCTGCCCTTTGTTCAGTGACAGTCATGGTGAATCCTTGGTCCTAGCTGACAGGGAAGGGATTCACCTGGACCTGACCACTTTAGACACGACATTCTGTGACAACCTAGTCAATGTTTTACCTGGTCCCCATTTTTAAGTAACATGTATGTTCTTAATTTCTGCAAATTTACAGGGTGGCATTTTGGGACCTTATTCCTCTTTAACGTGTACTTTTTTTTTTTCTTTTTTTTTTTTTTTTTTTTTTTTTTTTTTTTTCCACAAGGGGACTTCATACACTCTCTATCTTCTAGTTTTCTTACTCCTCTGAAGTAGACAATCAGTCATTTTTTAGCATCTTTGGCTCCTCTTTTCCTTGAAAGTTCACTGCTGTGTGAAGTGACATCAGAATAGAGAAAAAAGCTGGTATATCTGTGTAGGAAACCAAGAAAGAGTGCTCCAAACAGCTCACTCCTCTTATGATACACTTCCATAATCCTCCAAAAGGTCAGAGACTGTGTCAGAACACTGAAGAATTTTTGATGACTCCCTGGTACTCTCTGCACGAGGTGGAGAAGGCAAGCACAATGACGGGATTTTCTTACAATAATTTTTAAATCCGAGGAAGGATGTAGCTTTTTCCTGTTGGGGTAATTTCTAAGAGCAGGACTCAAAATCTCATTTCTGGTGTGTATAATCTCTTGAGTCAGTAATATCTTAGCAAAGCAGTTAGAAAATTTGTTTTGTTTCTTTTCTGGCTGCATTTAAGCTCTCTAGTTTCCCTTTGTTAGCATATTCAGTGGGCATTTCCCACAGCTTCCAGGCATTTCAAAACAGGTTAATACACTTTGGGACTGACCTGAAAACAGGGCCTGAGTGGTCCTTTAAGTCTCTCTTAATGGATCAAATTTAGTAGGTCACGTTTCTCACTATGCACAAGCACTTGGGTTCAGGATGTTTATTAAGATACTCACATGATTTTGTCAGAGGTGCATGGATATTAGATGGCAAACAGCACAAATAGGATTCTATGGGGAAGGGCATATTGCAGAAGCAAAATAAGGTTGCCTAAAATTACACTCTCTCAATTCTTCCCAGCAGAAATGAAGAATTAGTAGTCTCAGCATATTAAACAAGAAAGAAGGTGGCCTGCAGGACTTAGCAAATCAGACTAATTCAGCTCAAAGATGAATTTGGTTTTAGTATTGCAATAAAAAATTAATCCTCCTTTTATGAAAATTTTGTGTTGGTTATCTCATATAAGCAAAGTAGCAGCTCTCATCTCAGGTACTATAATTACAGAGCTGAGCTAATCCACAGCCACTGAGATCTTTTCCAGCCTTCTATTCCAGGACCAAGAGGCATAACAGCTTGAATATAGCTACAAATAGCTATAGGCTTTGTCCTGTTTTCATGCATTTATGATTTCATCTTAAAGTCAATGCTGTTATAACATTGTTTACTGAATGTTTAATTTGCTGAACACACAGAATTCCAGCTGAAGCTAATGTGAATTGCAGGTGCTCAAACTGCTGAAAAGTAAACTACCCCTTTTGTATTTAAATATATGTTAATAGAGATCCATCAGGTTGCTGTGCCTCCATGGTGATTAAAACATCAAAGTCAATAAATACATTGATAAATAAATAACTATTTGGGAAAAACTTCACCTAACATTACATTGTACTTCCTGTCCTTCATCCCAGCTCATCCCAAAAGATTTGAACACAACTTCCTGAAGTCAGTTAAAATCTTTCTTTTGCATTTAGCAGAGCCAGGCTCTACATGCCTGAGGAGAGACATGAGCCTGCATGACCCGAACAGTGCCAGTCTGGGCCACCAGTGCAGGGGGACACCGAGGGCTGGGATGTGGCACACCAAGTGGGGCTATTTCAGCCTGGGGTTACAGCAGCAAACACAGAGCTCTTGGCATGCACTACGGGCTGTGGCACACAGCAAACCAGGACAAGGCTGCAAAAACACATTCGTAGGCAGGGTCTTTTTCACCCTGCCAGCTCTGCAAGGCAGAGTGCTTGGGCTAAGCACGAGGCTATGTTAACAGGATGTCAGGGGAGATTATGTATCATTTCTACCATTCATTTCCTTTCCTGGACTTCAGCCTAACTCTTCAGTTCTTTTCAGGACATTTCTGAAAGCATTACATAAAGTCAAAACCTCAGGCTTGCATCTAAAATCCAAAATTAAGCTATTATTCATATCTCCTGGTCACCTTCAGATAACGAACAAACAATGCCACTGGCCAAAACATTTGCCAACTTTTGGGGGTCATCTGGCCTTGACTGAGAAACTGCTCAGGCTTTAGGACTACAAACAAGGGAGGACTTAGAGAAAAAAATCTCCCCTACCCATCACTGCTTAGTGTAGCGATGCTATGGAGTAAATTTGCAGTTTACACAGTAACTTTACAGCCTTGTCTGTGACAATACATCCTTCAGCCACCCCCTTTGGCTCACTCCCCTCACCATACATCACGGAGAGAGCTACAGGACACAAGGGTAGAGCGGTACCTGTTTTGAGGCAGATTGGTTGCTTTAAGATTTAAAGCTGTGGAAACAGGATCAGCTATTGCCCTTTCATATTTTTCAAAGCAGTTATTTCTGTACTTGTGAAGGAAACAAAAAATTAATGTAAGTGGTGGCCTTTCCTGAGAACTTTCCAACATGTTAATTTCTTGGCCTTTCTAAGCATGAAATCTCAGCTGCAGTGCTGTGTACATCCTAGGACCAAGTGTTCACTGTACCTCTCTATGAATGCAAAATTGCAAGCTTCTGAGAGGAAATTTTATTTATTGAACGGGCAAGAATGTACTGAGTGAGTCACTGTGTTTTTCTGCTGTCTGCATTAAGCTGGAGTGAAATTGAAATCATACTTCAGTCCTTATTTAAATGCCTTTTCTTGGCAGGAAGAAGGGAAGTTTGGCCTCCGCACTCTGATTGGCAGCATGCTGCTTGCTTGGTAGCTAACACTCAGCTTTACTGGGTCCTCCCTGTTGTCAACAGGACGGATCTTTTCCAACAAAAGCAACATCCTGTCAGCTACTCCTTCTTCCAGGAACCTGCCTTTCCCTCCCCTGCAACTGCTCTCTTGCTCCAGGTTCAGGCAAGAAAACAATATTGTCATGAAAGTGAGAGCTACAGAAGGAATAGCCATCAGACTTTATATTCATGCTTCCTATGGGCTGTATATATTCTTCCCCCTTCATAAGGTCATAAAGAGTGACCAAAATGCAGCCTTTGTCTTTAACTGTTAAGGAGAATTAGTTAAAGGGGGGAAATAGTTTTAATGTGAGGAAGTCATGAGGAAAGAAGGGGATATATTCACAGGAATCTCTTCAAATACCCTATGAATATTTTCTTGGAGGTGCAGCTACAGGAATCCCAGAAAGGAAAACTGAGTTATTTAGGACAAGGAGAACAACCAGGCAGGTAGTACAAAGACAATGCTTGGCTTCTTGCCAACATCCTGCCACTGAGACAAAATCCCACACTTAGTGGCTCTTCTTAATGGCATATGAAGATATATTTCCAGATGTTAAAAAACAGCTGTGTAAAAGTGGAGCATTCTGGGAAGAGAAAAGGAGGAGGGAACAAGGACGCCTGCAGATGCTGTGTCAGTTTCTCTTTGCAGACTGGACAGGCAGTAGTCCTTTCTTTGATGACCTCTTCTCTGGGACTTTACATTCCTCTGTCTTTAGCCATGATTTGGAAAGATGTCAGAGAGACAGGGTTCATCAAAAAGAGGGGGAAGCAGAGCTGCTCATGGGATGAGAGAACTATCAGAGCAGTACCAAAGTCTTCCATTAGCTCCAAGGGAAACTCAGGACCTCAGGCTGAAAGAGAGAGGGAGAAGACCAGGTGTTGCCAGCCAAGGAAAGACTGTCTCTTCATAAATGAAATGTATGGGAGAGAAATTGCTTTCTTTCACAAGGGGAAAGGAAAAGGCTGAAAAGCTGACCTAGAAACAGGGGATAACACACACAATGGGGAACATGCAGGAGAGCTGATGACAGCCTTAGGCAGGACTTCAATATAGCCTAATAATTTAAAGGAATGGATTAGCTGAGAACATCCCATAAAGAGTGCACAGTGTTTTCAATTAATACTTATGTATATTCCATAATTATAAAATACCTTTGGGCTATCCATTTTTCAATGATGTGTCTATATTAATCCTGTATGGTTTTTTTCACTAAATGATGGCTGCTACTGACTGCTAAGAATGTTCTGCTTCAGTAAACTTTGATTTCACTTGCAGTTGTGCATTTATTAGGCAAGATTATCATCATCCAAGTTTCCAGGGTTGGGAATTCATTTGAAAAATATGGTCTATTTGCATTTAATTATCACATATTTACTGAGGAAAAATATAAACACGCCTGTTTTAGGCAAGGAATGGAGCCAGTAATGTACGGCAGACTTGGGATTGTGCTTTTTAATATAATCAAACTACTGTTATAAATAATTCACATTTTCCACTGTGGAAAAAAAAAAACAACTGAATATGGATTTCCTGATAGGTTGTTGTGGGGGGTTTTTAATGTTTTAAAAAAGGACATTTTACAAAATACTAAAATTACTAAGATTGTTTGTAGCACATGAGATATTATTAAAATTCACCTTGAAAGAGGATGTAAAGAAGAAAATAATCCCCTCTATGAGAAGTAGCTACCAGCTCCAGCTGCTAGGAGAAGAAAAAGGAAGAAATGCATTTTTATAAGACACCAAAGCAACACAATCAGTCAAAAAGAGGAAATGTCGAATTAACTTTTGGGAAACAAATCCTCTGTTCAAAGTTCACATAGTTCCAGTCACTGCACAGACACTTCATGTTGTCACCAGTATAATTGATTCACAAAATGCAGATGAGGGATTCTGACTTTACAGCAGAAAGGCAGCATTACTGAACAGATATTAGAGAAGAGAAACAAATCTCTTGGCATTTCAGAATTCCTGCATGAGTTACTTTCTTGTCCATCTGCTGTGGTGTCCTCTGTACAGATTTTGGTGAACTCTCACAGAAAGAACAATCAGCTTCCTTTTAGCAGAGGATTCTCATCCTTTCCCAGTGAGCTAGAGGACTGTCACTGACACTCGCCAAGCTATTAGTCAACACCAGCACTCTAGTTGCACTGGGCTGGAACAGATGGACCCTGCAGGGTGCTGGGGGGCTGATGGGTGGGTGCTTGCTGCTGAGCTAAGGAGCAGGTAACCTGAGGGCAAGGCTGTGGGGCTGAGGTGAGGGGCTATAAACTGCTGAGAAGCAAAGCTGAGGATGTCAGCAGGGTTTATGAGGCATGTCAGGGGCCACATGGAGGTGACTAGAACAAGATGAGCAGCACTTTGAACTTCACTGGTAGCCCAGAAATACCAAGCTCACATGTCAGAGACCTAAGCAAGTATCTTAATAACACCTGAAATGCACAGGACATACTGGTGTAACAGACTTTACACCAACCTTAGAGAACACCTGCATTCTCTCAACCAGCAGCTGAAGGCTGGGCAGGCCAGCCCAAGGTGTCTCAAGCAGTGCCAGATACCTGTGTTTAAGTAACTGAATCCCACTTTAGGTGAGGAGCACAGGTGTTGCTTGCTGGCCCCAGAAAGGGACCCTGCAGCCCAGAAGAACTCATATTAGGTGAGGAGAAAGGAAACATTGTGCATACTAAACAAGGTGGGGAAGCATCCCATGTAATGACAGCTGTGGGAGTGGCAGGAGACCTTCATGATAGTAAATTCAGAAGTCTGCACATGAGACTTCCTCAGATACCAGTCATTTCAAGCTGATGGTTCCCCTGATATGATCTTGTTGAATTACAATAAATAATTATTACCTGAAACTTCCACTTCCCACTTCCAAGCAAGTTCAAAGTGGGTTTCTCCCCTTTTAGCTTGATTTTGAGACTCCCTGAATGTTTGCTTGAAATATATTGTAAATTTCTATGGGTTTCATCTTTTATTATTGAACAAACAAGTTCCTCCTACTGCAAGAAATATAATGTTCCCTTTCATTTTATTGCTCTCTAATAACTAGTCTTTTATTTTTCAGCTTGCTCCCTCCTCTTTAGATGGTGTCATTGTCATATTTGTCATGTCTGTCTTCCACGGTCTTGAACTTAAGAGTTTGGTACATCAAGCAAGACAACAGTCTCTCTATAGTAATATGCTCTTTCAGAGAAATCAATACTCAATGAGATTCTAATAGCATGAGACAGATCCAATTTCATATTTTTACTAAACATATCAAGAGCCTCTATCTTTGCCCTAAACACATCATCCCTTGCTTTTGAAATTACTTGCAAAACAATTTGCTACTTCTGAATTTGATTTCTTCTATCTGCCTTTTTAAAAAATATAAATTGTATAGGGGTGTATATGTTGCCAAAAGCAAGTAAATTTATGTCATCAGCTAAAGATTTGTGACAACTAGGACTTCAGTCCTAGATTTAAAAGACATTGCACAACCCTGGTTTTTCCCCACCTTCAATTCACCTCTACTGTCAATAGGTCTGCTTAGGTGTGTAAGACCAGTTTGTGTGAATAAGTTATGACCCATGAAGAAAACAAAAAGGCTCCAGGCAACTGGCCAGCTGATTGTTGATTACTTGACATTTATGCAACTCATTCTCTCCATGAACAATAACATTTATTGTATTGAGGGTTCAGGAACTGGGTATAACAGGAACCAGCAAAAGATGACTAAAATTAAAGCTAAGCAGAAAGGAAGGCCATAATGTAGAGCCATGGCTGTTATTTAATTTCCCTTCAGAAATGACAGGAAAAAAACAAGATCATACTTTTATCCATTCTTCTTTTCTAAAAAGAAATAAAACCAAAACAATAAAACAAAACAAAAAAAACCAGAACAAAACAAACAAACAAAAAAACCAAAAGCAAGCAAACAAACAACAACACAAACAAACAAACAAAAAAAGAAGAACAAAATAAAACAAAAAAAAATCCACTGTTACAGACCGCAGAAACTCCAGACCCAAGGTTCTGGTTTGCAGAGATTCAGCTTTTACCAAATGGGCATAATTAAGACTGTGGGATGACTCCAAATGAAAGCAAAACTGAAGCTGAATATGAAATATCTCATCCCAATATCCACTAAAGAGAATGGTATGCTTAGGACTGAACCACCACCCCCATCTTTATGCATACCCCAGGATTCAAAGGGAATTAGACACAGTATCCAGGCAGGAAGACAGCAAGGAAACAAAAAAAAAAAAAAAAAACACAAACCAGCCTTTTTTTTTTTCCTGAAAAAATACCTTAAATGTTGATTCCTATCATCTTGCTCAATAAGGAGCCAAATCCTGAGAGAGCAGATGGTCGTTACTTTTGAACTTACTGTGTACATTACCATGTACATTGCTGATGTACATTACTGCGTAAGCATTTTTAAAGTTTTTCAAATCTTTAGATTTTCATTTAGAAATTAGAAAGTAAAATAATTCAGTGGCCCTATAGAACATCTAAGGTGAAAATCTGGTCCTAGTGAGGTCAATGCCTGGGCTTTGATTCTCTTTAGCTGGTCCAAAATTTCTACCACAGAACTTCTAAAAAAATCAGTGTAGAATCTAGGTTTAGTTTTTCTCAATATTGATGAATGTTTGAATAATATGATTGTGATATTCAACCAAAACAGTTCTCAGAAAATAACTAAGTAATTAGAATTGACAAGGAGTAAGAATCAGAGCATATATCTCTAGCTTTAAAATTGTTCCAGGCATGGACTAAGTACAGACTTTGGTCTCCTTTCATGTTATAATTTNATGTTGGTTTAAGAAGGAGCCATTCTTTTGTTGCAAAGACAGTTTCTACTTCAGTTCCTTACAATGTCTGGTCTGCAATATAGTGAAGAGAAACAAGACTGAGAAAATCAAGATACAAAAGGTTAAAGTTAGCAAACCTATTCCTCCACCTGAAAGTGTCTTGGACGTGTATGTTTCATATTTAATCCCTTTCCTGTTGGTAATTTGTAATTAGCAACATCCTATTCAGTTAACCACACAGAGAAGTTAGCACATAATTATATTGTCCAGAAAAGATAAAAAGAATCCTTCTTGTGGGCTTTCTGGTTCATTCGTAGCTAGAAAAATGGTGTAGTAATTCCCTGTCCTACAGCATTTCAGATGTTCTTGGGGGAAAAAAAAAGCCCAAAACAAAAAAATTAAATAGCTGTGAAAAAATAAGCTACAAAAAAAAACCACCCCAAACAAATTACCTAAAATTACCTGATGTCTTTTGATCTCATTAGATTGAGGTTGAGTAGTTTGGGTCAATTCTTCTTTTATCAGCATGGTTCACAGGTTGTTAATAAACATGATTTAATACAGTGTATTTACAAATTCTCTCTCTCTAAAACAGAAAAGCAAAGAAAAGCTGTTTGAATGAGCTTATTCTTACTGCATGCACACCAGTCCCACTTCAGCAAAGAAAAGCCCTATTGTTTAACAGATTGAGACATGCTAAAGAAAAATCAAGTGACTTGCTGTCTGTTGGACAAACTATTGACTGGAACATTATAATTTATGCTGATTTCAAAAGGCCAAACCTTACAAAATCTAGATGAAGTTCTGCTACAGTGCATTCAAGTGTGATTGAATGTAATAAGAGTTGAGGATAGTGGTTGTGCTACAGCTTAAAGCCTTAACTGTCTTGCAGCAATTACAATGCAGAAAATCAAGAATTGCCCACTCTTTTCAGTTTCTGTATAACCCTCCAAACACTTCCCCAAGTGGAATGGGATGGAAGAGGGGATATTCCCTTTCAGACTGTGGACTTTGAAGGGGATAAACTGCATGGTAGAGTTTTTTCTCTAACAATAATTTATTTCATCAGATCACTGCACTCCTCAATTCATGATTCAGAAGCCTCAGCACCATTCACAGGACAGGGGGAAGTGGGAAGGGAAGGAAGGGAAGGGAAGGGAAGGGA
>VZUA01061016.1:0-10541 GCA_013401035.1 Horornis vulcanius | reverse complement strand
GGCAAAAGGCAGGTTCAGTTTCGAGTTTGGCTTTGCTTTGCACTGTGATGGGTGTTTTGTTTTTGTGATGGGTGGGGCTTTTTTCCCCTCAAAGCATCTCCAGGCAGCCTATTACACATTGAGGTGTCAAACATGAAAGGAGCCTTCTTGTATCCTCCCATATCCAAAGAGAAGCAGGGGTGGCAGTTCCTTGTTGCTTAATGCTGATTGTGACCTTCACAGCAAAGCAGTTTTTTTGTCTTCCTGCTGCTGGATGACTGGGAAGCAGTAGTAGGAAGAGTCCATGGGACAGTGCTGTGAACTTGCAGCGTTTCTGCAGTTGGAGCAGGCTGGGAAGGAAGGTGTGGGCACAGGGAGCTGTTTCAAGGACAAGCAGAGCAGAGATTTTGGCGTCACTGCCTGCTGTTTTCTGTGCACAAGGATCTGCTCTGCTGCAGGATGCAAGATTGGGCAGTGCCTCTGCTTGGAATGGGGCAGGGCCCTAGAGCAGGGAGTCTCTTAACTGATTTCCCTGTGTTCCACAGCTGTGGCCTCTGCCAACTTCCCACCCCAGTGGCAAGGAGCAGAAGCAAGGCTTGTGCCGAGGAGAGAAGCAGAAGTCAGAAGGGAGTTAACATAGGGGTGCTGCAAGGTTTAGGTAGGAAACTGGGCATTGCTACTTCTTGTGCTTGGCAGGCTTTGACAACTTAATTTTTGATCTTAGGACTGTTGCAATTTGTGTATTCAGAAGGGATAACTAAGTACTGCTTTAACACTAGGGTCTTCTCTTATTCCTGATGGTGTAAAAATCCTCAGAGCTGTGCTTAATCAAATGGGGACACTGGAGTGCCAAAAGGACAGTCTCATCCTTTCATGCCCCAAGCTGCCAGGGTTTGTACAGATTTGTGTGCTTCTGCCTCTTCAGTGAGCAGTGTTTCTCTCACCGTATGCTGAAGTTTGTGCATCTTTTACATAGTATGATACAGTTTCTGCATCTTACCTGTAGACTGGCAACAGGAGGACCTCCAAAAAATGCTAAGCTCAAAGCAGCAATGGCATGGCAGTATGGGGGTTCTACCCTAATTCTGGCTGCCAGTTTTTGACCTACCTTTCCTTCAAGATGGATCTTCGTAAATGAATTTTAACCTGGATTTAAGACGCCTTCCAGGCCTGAAGGCAAGATCCAAGACCACAGGACTACTTCTGAGACTGTAGCTGATATCTGCTTAGGATCTGTCTTGAGAGACTAATCTCTCCTAGGCTAGTGAATGGGGAATACCCACAGGAGACCTTGTAGCAGGATAAGGTCTGAGAGTTTTCCAGAAGAGGCTAAATGCAGAAGTTGAGAAGTTGTCCCTTTCTGAGAATGGTCTGCCCTTTTCTGTTTCCGTCTGTCTCCTTTCAGAAGTTAAAAGAGACCCTTGAGACCAGGGCAGAGGAGAAAGGGGAGAGTACACGCACTGCTGGCTTAAATTCTGGGAACAGAGTAGTGATTTTCAGTCATAATTTTTTATTGTGAGTTACCTGTGCGCACCAAAAGCTCCTCAGAGCTCTGATGGGCGAAAAAAGCTGGACTAAACCTTATCTGTTCAGACTATGGCTGCTGTTGCTGCGTGGAGCACTGTGAAATGGCTCTCTGCAGAGGCACTTTCTGTGGGCTGGGAACAATAGCCGTGTGCTGCTTTAAAGGCAGGGCAGGGAGGCCGTCCCATCCCATCATTTGCATTCAAAGTATGATGCATAAATGGGTGCCTTGAGACATGGGGAAGGAGCGTTTGTAAAGCTAACCAGAGAATCCTGTTCTCCCTCCTGAGAGGAGGTGTAGGTGTGGGAGTCAGAACCTGAGAGCCAGAGGGAAGTCTGGTTAAAATAAAGTCTGGTAAGAAAATAGCTGGGACCCTTCTCATGTTAGTCATCAGGCGGGATTTTTTCCCCTCTTCCATGAAGCATCTTCCAATCAAAGTGGAGGGAGTGCTGGGTTGGAGGGGGGAGAAGCAGGGCTACAAGGAAATTCTTCCCTTCACTTTTTAAATTAAAACCATCTGCTTTCTTCTGTGCATCTCCAGATGATATCATGGGCCTGAGTAGAAAACTCCCATGAAAATCAACATCTGGAAGTCTGGTTAAAATTGTCTATAAGGTGCATTTGAAGAGACTGTCTTGTGAATGTGCCCAGGCAAATATAGTACAGCAGATGAGGAAGTTTTTCCAATAGACCAGACATATTTTTCCAAAGTCTATTGAAAGCAGGAGAGAGCTAAGTTTTGGAAGATAACTTCAGCGTAGTTTTGAGGGCAAAAGAGCCAAAAGCACAGCTTTTATGAGTCTTCTACTTTGATTTGCAGCATTAGATTGTTAGAGTGAATGCAGCTCTCTGGATTTGTGGATACTTCAGATTTGGATAAATACTTACGTTTTGTTTCTACGTCTCCTGTTTAGCTCCATGAGAGCCTGAGCTATGGCAAATGCAGGCTGGAGTGANAAAAAAAATACTGAGCTCTAAAGTATTTGTGCTGGAAAGTAGCCCAGAGAGAGTAAAGGAGAAGCTTTAATTAGAAGCAGCTGCCTAGCTGATGCAGCCCACAGGACATTTTCCCATTTCAAACTCTCTAGCTTTCAGAAATCATGATTTGAATCAAGTTGTATGTGAAATTTGTTCTTAAAAGATTAAATTCCTGTTGAAGTAGGTTAAGACATCTCATGTGCTTCCAGAAAGTGCCAGAACAAACTTCATCTTCCTGTTTCTTTTTCTGAGTATTTGATGGAAAACTGAGGAGAAACAGTGGCTTTTATTTGGAAAAGATTTGGTTTCCTGTTCTGAGCATGTCATTTGGAGCTGACACAAGCTGCTACAATTTTAAGCTGCTCCGTAGACAAGTGGGTTTTTTTTTCCTCTCCTAAAGAGAACTTAAAAGAGTAGGTTAGGATGAGAGCAGAGCAGGAATGGTGGGAAGTTGGAGCTGCTGTTGCGTTTAATCATATCCTTTAAAAAAGTCTGGACTTAGACTGCATGTTTCAGTGTGTGCCTCTGTTTTTAGTGAAACCATGTGGTGTTCAACATGAATCAGGAGCAAATACTTGCAGTTCTGTCTACACCGAGATTTAGTACTAAATTTCTAGTATTTGTGCCTAGACATGTTGATGACAGGAGACATTCTTGAAAATCTGGACTTTGGGTTTTTAATTCTTTAGCATTCACAAAGGATGGCACTGAATTGCTGGAGGGCAAAATTGCATAGTTCTGTGACCAAGAACTTCTCCAGGAGGAAAGCAAAATGGTGGGTACAAGGGCCATGGATACCTGACCTACCATCTTTCCACAGGCAGGCTTCCAAATAAAAAGAGCTAAAGCTGAAAGAGGTTTTGCTGTTCCCTGTTGGGAGTGCCCCCTCATGTTTTTCTGATTAGCCTCAGAAGATACCAGAACAAGCCTGGTCTTGGAGTGCTCTTCAACTTTGCACCAGAATGTTTGTGTACAAAATGCTGGGCTGTTTGTGGATGATGGTTGTCTCAGAGCACATATCTCAGTTTTCCTTTTAATTCATACCAGCAATACTCTTAATCAGTGTTTAGGCTCCCTTCTCCCTCTTGTCTAGGGGAAACAGTTAAATGCACCTTCCAGTGTCTCTGAGTGTTGGGGGCTGGAGAGAAGATGTATTTTTGGTGTTTATTTACTTATGGACAAAACATGAACTGTTCCTCTAGACTTCCTGGCTTGTTTTACAGCTTTTCTGTGAAAAAGCACTTTAGCACTTAAATTCTAGGCGAGTTTTGATTTATTTTGTAGTTGCTGGTGGAGTGGGTGGTGTTGGAGGTGCTCTGATGAGATGGCCTGGGTGGGGTTCTGTGAGACTCTGGTTTGTTGCTGTTTCTTTCACAGTAAAG
The DNA here is from genome assembly GCA_013401035.1 of Horornis vulcanius. NCBI lineage: Eukaryota > Metazoa > Chordata > Aves > Passeriformes > Scotocercidae > Horornis > Horornis vulcanius. The sequence continues at coordinate 6,677 of VZUA01061016.1, read as the reverse complement.
AGAGCTACAAGTGCATGTGCTGTGCTGTCCGAGGAGCTCGGTGAGCTGCTGCCTGGCGGTAATGAAGCCAGGAGAACTCTCTATCACCAAACCTTGTGAGAATTCTGGAGCTGAAGTTCAGCTTGTCCTCACACAGCCATCAGCTGCACATGGATGCTCAGAGACATGGTGTAGCTGTGATTGCCCAGACGGCCTCTGAGCAGAGGCAGCACTCTGTATGCCTGCTCGGATGCTGTGGGAGTAGAGCAGTGCTCCAGCTCCTGGCACAGCTGTCTCTGCTGGGTGCCAGACCTCGATGGGATCCAGCTCCTACAAAGCCATGCTGTAGCCCGCTGGTGTTTGGACTGGTTTCCAACCTGAAGCAAGGAGACATTTGGATGTCAAAGGAAGCCTATAGCCCATGTGGTTTAGAATAGCCCAAGCCTGCCTCTCGTGTGATGTGGCTGCAGCTCATGCTGGCCCACAGCCTTGGGCTGTTACACCAAGGATAGCACAGGAGGCAGAGGATATTCTGCATTGCTATTGTCTCAAGATTTGCTTTCTGTAACTTTATTAATCCTGCCTTGCCCTGCAAAATCTCTCCTTTCATGTCTGTTCTTGGGTATGAAGTTGAAAGTATTAAGGTATGGTAAAAGGAGCCTAATTTGGGTGTGGGCAATGGTAAATTACAATTATGCACATATGACTCTCCTGCTTTAGACGTATGGCTAAAGCTAGTTAATAAATTTTAACATGAGAAAAAACAGTTGTGGTCATCCAGTAATGACCCCTTGCATAACTTGGATAATAACCTCTCTGAATAGCTTTGTTTGAACTAGCGTGCATACTCTCCCTGAAACAGCCAATCCTGGTGTTCTTTTAAACAAGCATGAGTGATGGAGAAATTCCACTACAACCCTAAATGCGTTGTTCCAGTTATTTCTCTCTGCTGCTGAGAGTCTGTATATAAGTCTGTGTCTGAAAATAAAGATGCTACTCTATTTCTAATTTGAACTCATCTGGCTTAAAGTTTCAAATGCTGAGTTCTGTTATCCTGGACCTTCTAGGCTGGGAATTATTGTTAAATCAGTGTTTCATAGTGGACACTTGGAGCTTTTGATTAACTGTCTTGTTCCCTTTTCCCTTTGCTGAATAGACTGAGCCACCTGAGCTTTTCGTTGTGGCCAGAATTTTCTATTAATCATTACTGTTGGCTTCTTTGAATTCATTTGAGCTTTCCCCTCTTAAAGAGCAAACACCAGAACTGGTGTAGTGGCTGTATTAAACATTTATCATGTGTAGCACAATCTCATTTATTCCTACTTGATATTTGCTGTTTGTATGTGTAAAGTATTCCTGGCCAAACTGTCATGCTAGAAATTCACTTTTGTCTGGCTGTTAGGAATCCCCAGAGCAAGTATGTTGCTCCTAGCTCAGTTTCCTGTTTTGGGGGGATACCCTATGTGTTTTGTTTCTAGATGTATGACTTTGCAGTGCTAAAGTGCATTTTGGGTGCTAACTGCCTTGTTAAGCATGCTGCTACTCTCTGTCAAGAACTTGTCTTCTCTCTTACCTACATATTTGACCAGCATTGATATTTTCCATTGTTAATAATCAATAGATGTGTTGAATAGCATAGTAACAAAGGCAGATTCCTGTAGGATTCTGTTTAAAACACAACTTCATGTCCATTCTTTGATTTTTATCAACTGATTTTTACTGCCTGTCTGGTTAATTGTGGGGTTTTGATGGGATGGGGTTTTTGATGGTGGTGGTTATTGTTTGTGTCGTTTTGTTTTTCCCCCTCCAATCTACCATACATTTTTAAGTGCATAAGGGAAAAAGCAGTCTCTTTACTGTTACATTCCTGCTCAAGGACTAGAGACTTTGTGTATTTCTTGCAGTTGGAATCTCCTCCTTTTAGATATGAGAAACTCACTGATTTAATAATTGCCCCTTTTCCTGATCTGGAACAAAGCATATCTAATGCTAATCTCCTCTGGTTTTTTGATTGTTTGGGTTTTTGGTTTTTTTACAATTAAATGCATCTTCTCTTGGGCTGTATCTTGGGTTACTCAGCAGTTACAGCAGGCAGCTGTGCACTACAGAAAGAGCTGCAAGGAGACAGTCCTGTGTGTTAGGTGTTATTTTTATCCAGAACGTCCCCTTGCAACTCTCTGCTGCGTGATAGAAGCAAATGGAGCTGGGGGGGGGGAGGGGGGGCACAGAGGTGGGCTTTGCTTGCCTGGATCCTCTGTCTCTGGAAGTTAAATGGTAAATCTGTAGTACAAAGGCCAGTTAAAAGATGGATTACAGCTGACAAGCATAGTCAGACTGTATTGACATAAGTTTAGGTTAGAGAGAAGTAACTGCAGAATTATTCTGCAGTTGGAGATCTTTGTATAAAATACTGCCCTGGTTGTAGATAGTGAGTGTGTACTCGTTTTCCTGTGGGAGACAGAGGAACAATGACCTTGTCGTTAGGGTGCTGGCCAGGGGCGTGGGAGACCTGACTGCAGTGCTTGTGTTGCTATTTGAGTGCAGGCTTCAGCAAGTCCCAGTCCCAGATGCACTTATCAGCATGAGGATGACAGTGTATTCCTGTCTCACGGGAGCCTTGTGGAGAAAGATCTGCTGCAGATCTCCAGGTCCCCAGACACTGCATTTGTACAATGTTTATAAATATTCTTGGAAGATTGATAATACCTGGTGTTAATGCCCTATTTAACTGCTTGATTTTCCTCTAAAAAAGGGTGCTTGTTAGAATGGGAGTAGGTGCAAGGAATTGTTACTCAGCCGTTCTTTAACTCTTGGGCTTTTACTGAAGTTTTGAAGGGAAGTGCAAAAAGGAGGTTCTGCATTTGATATAGCTCTGATTGAATGTGGTATTTATTTTGCAATGAGCGATTTCACCATTTGTACTTAAGTTTTCGGTGGTCTCATTTGAGATAGTCCCACAGGAAGCCCCTGTTACACATGTGACGTTCAGCCTTTTAGGTTTGTCAGTGTTACCATCAATTATGGTAAACTTCAAGCTTTTGATGGTCATGGGATTTCGTTCCTGGAATCTTCGCAGAACAACGGGCTTCATGTGGGAGCACTGCAATTCATTTCTTCTCTCTTGCAGGTGTCGAGAAGGCTTTCTTGGAGACTACTGTCAGTACAGAAACCCCTGTGAAAGCAACACCTGTAAGAACGGGGGAACCTGTGAAGCTGCATCCTTGATAGGAAAACCAACCTGCAAGTGTGCTCCAGGTTTCACAGGGGAGGAATGCCAGTACTCAGAATCTCACCTCTGCTACGTGTCCCAGCCCTGCCTGAACGGAGGCACTTGTCACCCCCATGGCCAGGACACCTATGAGTGTGTCTGTCTTCCAGGTTTCACAGGTGGGCTTCTGCTTTTGTGGCTCCAGACCCCCTCCTTTGGGAACAGCTTCACCCTGGAATGATCTGGGGCAGTTGTAATGTGCTCTCAAATTTTCTAGCTCCAGCACAGGAAATGAGAGGAAGTCTAAATGACTTCATGACCAAAAAAAAGCAAAGGGGAATAGGGAATCAGACTCCCTATCCTTTACACGTAAGCAGAAAAATATTTGGATCTTGTGGGGTTGTCCACATGGGAAAACTGAATGCAGAAACTACTCTGGAGTGGCTGTTACACTTTGAATTCAGAGTCTAGTTTCTAGAGAAAAAAAGAAGAAAAGAAGCAAATTTGGCCAGCAAAATCTTTCTATCGGAAAACAATATTTTGATGCCTTAGGGGAAGCATGGAAATTTATTCCTTTCTCTCTTGAAGGGGAGGTAGAAGAGTGACTGTCAGTGTGTGTAGTATGACTTCAGGTCATTTTTATGTCATTGCTTTCTATATCTTGCTGCAACTCAGTAAATGGCTTCATACTGTAACCACTAATTTATTTCCATTTCAGATATAATACGGTAAAATGCAGACATCAGTTTTCCTGTGGTAAAGACCTAAAGATTTAAAGATTCAGTAAATATTTTGAGGCAGCATGAAAGAAATACTGTTTTCCAGAGAAATAACTTTTTGTTAATCGTCTTGATTCCCTAAAGGAAAGGAATGCCAGTGGATTGATGCCTGCACATCTCAACCTTGTGCCAATGGAAGCACATGCACCGTGTCTGGAAATAAGTTCTCCTGCACCTGCCTGGCTGGCTACACTGGCCAGAAGTGTGAGATAGATGTGAACGAGTGTGCCACGCCAGGCCTGTGCCAGCATGGGGGCACCTGTGTCAACCTGCCCGGCTCCTACCGCTGCCAGTGCAAGCCAGGCTACACGGGGCACCGCTGCGAGAGTGTGTACGTGCCCTGCTCCCCGTCACCCTGCATGAACGGGGGCACCTGCCACCAAACCAGCGACTTCACCTTCGAGTGCAACTGCCTGCCAGGTAATGCTCCCAGGAGCTTGGGGCTGCAGCCTTGCTGCTGTGCTCCTGTCAGTGCTCTTCCAAAGAACTTCTCTCGGAGTTTCTGTGGGGGATGTGTGACGTGTCAGGTGGAAGGGAGGAATGCCAGCAAGGTGGGGAGCTCTGTGGGATGTTAATTTCTGGGTGCTGGTATTCTGTGGTACAGAGAGGAAGGAAGGGGAAGATGGTTAGAAATGCCCAATTCCTTTGGAAGCCACTTAGAATCAGAGAATCAAATAGGTTAAAACTATGGGGTAGATTCAAGGAGATTAGGATGGTATCTCTTAATGCCCATGTGGAATATGAAATTCTATGAACATAAGCATCTACAAATACATAGTTTTGTGACAGTAAATGCCTCAGTTAGCATCAGTGTTTGAAGACGTGTCTTTTTCCTTCTCCATCTGTAACCCTAAGACACACTAAGTTCTGTTCTCTTATTTTTTTTCCATCTCCAGTTCCTCCAAATCTAACAAGATACCAGTTCCAACTCACCACACCCTTTTTGTCTCCAGTTCAATTTTGATTGCTTGCTTTCTGATGCAGTTAGCTGCCCTGAGTTCATGCACAGCAGGGGTGACATGCTAGCTCAGGATCAGGTACTGCACTGTTGTTGTGTCACCTCTAAAAATGACCAAGTGACCTGGTTGGGATGCTGGTCTCATCCTGTCCTCCTCCCTATCCACTTGTCAGCCTTGACCACAGGCCCTGGTACTAGTTGTCTTTGCATATTCAGGGTATTTTTAGGCTGATTTTTTTTTTTTTTTTTTTACTGAGTAATTCAACTCCATGGGAAACTGACTGTTTGGAAATGCTTTTGACTAGACTTCCTACTTGAGTGTATTGCAGTTTGGCACACACAGACTCGGTGTGTGGTAATCTAGAGAAGTAAACTCTCTTCCCTTAAGCATGTCTCTGTTGTTACTTATGTGAAATATCTCTCTGCCCTATATTGTTTGGGATGAATATAGAGTGGCTGTGTTCTCATGAGGATCATCTGGAGTCACAGGTCTGTGTGGAAAGGGCATTTAGAACTTGTGAAAATTGTCCTCTCTTTGAAGACCCTAATCTTGAGATGTCGACTCAAATGACTTTAAACATACATTGCCAACCTTAGTGTCTTTCTGGGTTGTCTGAGCAAGCGTGTGACTTTGAAGAATTTAGCAAAGTCAATCTTAAAGTAGAAAGATGGATCATCTTTATTTTTGAAAGCGATTATTCTAACTATGCTTGAAGGGAGAGTGCTTTGAAAGAGTCTTTGAAAATGCAGTATCTTAACTAACCATTGCCCTGGAGGAATTTATTGCTTTTCTGCTTTGCATATTTTTGAAATGAAATTATAAACCAAGTATCTCTGGATTAACAGTCTTGTCCAGCAATTCAGAATTTCCTTAAAAGTCAGATCTGTTTAGCCAGTTCAAGGACTTTAAGGCCTCATGCAGGAGCAGTGTGGTGGTAGGAAGAAGACAGAGAGATGAAGTTGCAAGGACTTGATCCTGTCAAGCTGATGAGACAGTTTGCTTTAGTGATTCTCTTACAAGGGCACGAGACTGAGTAGGAGCAGATTTTCCCTTAGGCAAGTGTGTGGGCTGGCTGAAATATGGTCAGGAAATGGAAATGAGATTACTATAGTAACAGTTACACACCTACACTCCTCACACGTTTTGGATTATTAGCTGTCTTTTTTTAACTTGTTACACAGTGTGTACAGTGAGGGTGAGTTAATGTGGCTCTGAGAGCCTTTACTTTTCTGTTTCCTGTATTTGTTTAAATTGGCCATGCTGTTTTGCTAGCTTGATTTTTAAAACCAGTCATTTGAAAAACAGCAAAAAAGGGAGCTGTTGGAGAGGCCCAAATGTTTACATTAAACTCTCTGATAAAGGCAGGGCACCCAGCCATTTCTTTCCCCCTTAGTGCAGAGCATGCAGAGCAAAATTTCTGGAGTGTTGGAAAAGGTTCTGTCTGGGAAAGAAAGGTCAACAGAAAGAGAAGAGAAATGGTGGCCTGTCACGCCTAGGGAGGATGTGAACAAGGCCTTCTCCTCTGGAAGACAGTGCCAAGATTATGGACGAGAAATTCCACTGTAGGCTCCCTCTCCAAACTGGAGCGCTGCCGATGATACTGTGACTATAAATGGAATTTCTCTGGCCCTTCTGGACTGCCTTAAGATGCTGCCATTGCTGAGTGTTATGGCCACAGAGGGAGGAGGCAATTACATCTCAAACTGCTGGAGTGGTTTTTGATAGGATTTTGCATCTTGTGACCTGTAAAAG